>JAFBMS010000105.1:747500-770000 GCA_019788955.1 Albula glossodonta
ATGTAGCCCAGCTTGGAGAACTCCAAGGTCACCCAGTAAGACTGTGCCTGGGCCTGGATGAATTTCTTTATGGCGGTGAAGAAGTTCTTTGCACAGATGACATCATCCTCTATCATGATGAAGTACTGGGAGAGGTCGGCGCTGAACCGGAAGAGGAAAGCGTAATCCACGTTCTGCTTGGAGCGGAAGCGAACGCGATCGGGGCTGTCGTTGAAGTTCCTTTTCAGCCCCTCCAGGGGAGGGTAGTATTTTTGGGGTGCGTGGATGACCAACAGTTGGCCCTTGAGGATGGGTACAGTGAAATGGGCGCTGATTTCGCTCAACGTCTGTTCGTTCCACTCCATGTTGAAGTCGGCCAAGAAAACCACAACCACGATCTCCTTCAGTTCCTCCTCCGACGACTGAGAGAAAATGGACTTCAGCGTGTCCAGGAGGTAACTACCTCGCTTCCTCTTGATGGACGACAGACCCACGGCGAGGTATTCTGGACAGAGCAGCAGAGAGGAAGAATGTCAATGCATGCTTTTTTAAATTTCCCTAAGCATACACAGCTATGCAAAACTCTTGCAAGCAAAATGCTTTTGTTGGGTGCGGATGAGGAAGCTATAGGCACCTACCGCCTCCGATTCATTTGAGAACTGGCCCTCACCTCTTTCAACACTGCAGATGCACCAGTGACATACTGTCCATGGCCTTGGAGGATGACCAGGTCAGCATACACTTGGAGCCGTGTGTCCTCAGACCAGGAGTTGCCGCAAGAGTGCAGTCAGACTAATAATTTTAACTGGCTTCAGCACCTCCACCCCCAGTGAGGCTAGGCTGTTTTTTGCCTTGCCAATTGGACCCTCTGGTCATAGCTGATAATGATTTGGCTGGAGCCCAAACGCAAGGCTCACTTCTGCTTCCTGAATGTACTTCCACTTTGTGAACCACCCAGAGGCTCAAGCATGCAGTTTTTATTGCCCCTTGCAAAAAATATGTGTATGTTTTCTGCAGGTTGAAATGGTGGTGATTCCTTACTCTGGGTCTGTGCAAGAGAGCCCGCCAGTAAACTGTAGGACACATTGAATGGCACAGAGTCATTCTGGAGGTCCTGGAACACCTGCAGAGCCCTGGCCGAGGTAGCGTGCTGCGAGGCGATGGCCCTGGCCAACAGCTGCGGGCCCTGAAACAAGAAACCGCCCCAAAACAACACAGTCAATAACGGCTATGGAGATAGCATCCAGACACTTCAACAAGCACAAGAGGGGGATATTACAACCCAAGGTGGGTGTTGTAAAGGCCTGTCTCCCAGGGGTATTTGAGGTGTATGTAAAGTATGTACAAAACAAACCAAAACGGCACAAAAGGCACAGCAGCTTCCCCAAGTTAAACAGGAAATAACGTTGACTCACACAAGCTGGTACTTTTACACTAGGCCTGCTTCTGTATCTCCATTATTGAGTGGTTACAGCACTTTTAAAGTCAGGGTTTTAAGACAGAAAGTGATGGCTTCTAAACCATAAACACTGTCTTTCTCCTCAAGCTTTTGCTCTCCACAACCCATCTACCTGCAGAGGGGACTGCACCTATGCCATCTTTTGGACAGAAGTGCACATGACCCAAAATATAACAAAAATGTGTGTGTGTTTGTGTGTATGCTATGTGCTAGCCCCTAACCAAAAACACAAGAGGACAGATGTAGACTCCACCCTTGTTTGAAATACAGCAGGATGGAAGGCAGTTGTCCGTAATGTGCGATAGTGTTTCCTTGAACTTTACAGCTGGCCTTTGCTTCCTGGTTTGCAGAAGAATCTGCTTGAGTACTCATGTTCATTAACGCAGTGGCAAAACTCAAGTGTGAGCTGAAGCAGAAATAACGAACATCGTGTCTCTACCTACACATATTGAGTAAAGACCCTGAACTTCCTTGTGAACAGTGATAAAATGTAAACAATGGTCAAATGTGTATTTGCCTAGCCATTTTTCTACAGTGATGATTAACTGAACACAAACTCTATTTCAACACAAACTTTATCTTAGATTGCTTTCCCTGAAGGGCTGCCAAGGCTATACTTCCACACACACAAAGAAAATGTGGTCCCTGTTCTCCTGAACCTCATTCCATTAAATGAAGACATTACAACACATTCAGGCATCCAGCCAAGGCTCCTATCCAGAGTGACCGTCTATTTTTTACACTCAACCTATTTATGCATCTGGAAATTTTTACGGAAGCAATTCAGGTGAAGTAACTTGCTGGGAACTGAACCTGCAACCTGTGCACACTAATCATTAGTCAAAGAGGCTCCAAAATATTCTCCTCTTGTGCCACTGTAAAACATGATTGTGAACAGATCTCTTAAATTGTTAACCATATTCAGAATTGGATCCTCATTACATTAGCCTTGCTGGCATAAGTACAGAGGTGCATGGGTATGTTGACCACTACCTAATGCAAGCTGGACCAGTGCATTCCCTGTTATGCCAACATAATAGCTCTGCAGTTACGATAATTTCTCCATCCAATAAACATCTAGCAACACACAACAGTACCTCTGATACAGTCTCAGAGTGAGGGACTGTCTAGTCTACTGAACACACCCAGACTAACGTCATGCTTGTCTTATCACTGATGCAAAAATGCAAGTGTCCATCTGACATAAATACCACCTTCAACTAGTAAAAATGAACTTGATTTCAAAACGAAACAAAGAATTATATTTGCACAGTATGTAAAGAATACCATTTAGGAAAAAAAAATCAGTTTGATATAAAAGGCAGTTGTGAAAAGATGACAAAAATATTTGCAAAGCCTACACATAAAAAATAATGAAAGTGGCCTGGACAGCTTAATTAGTTCTGGTTTGATTACTGGGTGATGACATAAACTTAAACTTATCACTACAAAACAGCCAATTGTAAAAGTTAACAATATACAAGCACTGATTTAAGAAGGGAAGTGATGAAGACAAGGAATTTAAAGAGGTGGATTTTCAACAGTATACAAATTCAGGCTACAACTGACCTCAAAGTCAACTGTATCTCTGCGATTGTCATGTATACGTGACACAAAGCAGACCACAGTATGCGTGTTAGTTTAGAATCGTCTGAAAGAGAAGGAGAAGTGTGCTGCTAGTGAAGGAAAGCAGAACAGGCAACGGTTTGCGTGGACAGAGCAGTACAGAGTGAACACTGTAAACCAGAGCTATTGCACTGCAGTTATTCCTGTAATCAGATTATCAAGACACAGAGCATAGCCCGTCTGCGTTTCTCTGTTTACTCACACTCAACTCAATCTTCTGATGGCTGCTGTAGTGGCTGATGGCGACGTAAAAGACTGTGAAGGCGAATATAAGAGTTGTAGCCGTGAAGGTCTTCTTCCAGTAAATTCTCATGGCGGTAGACCTCCAGGTAGCAGACAGGTCGCTCACTCACGGTCTGAGCTGTCGGGTAAAGCCTGTTATGAGACACACGACCGACAGGGTAATGTGAAAAGCTGGCATTTTCACCTGTGAAGCGAGCGGAGGGCGAGGGCTGACTGAAGGCGCTCGCTCCAGCATCTCCGCCGGACAGCAGGGCTCCACCCTCAGAGACTGGCCGGATCCTCTGCCAACTCATTCACTCAACACCGTTTATGAATTATTCAGGCTACACTTCCAGCTGGCGTCCAGGAGAACAAAGCCTAAATATCCTGGGCACAGAGCTGTAGCTGAACAGCCCTTCTGGGCATGGCTTTCTCAGTAATATGAGAACCACAGGTTTCTGGAACACTGTAGTGGCTTCAACAAATGGGTGAGGAGGTGAAGAAAGGTGAAACATCCTATATGTGTGGTTAAGAGTTAAAAGGGACAAATATATATATGTGTTTGTGTGTGTGTGTGTGTGTGTGTGTGTGTGTGTGTGTGTGTGTGTGTGTGTACATATACTTTACTTTGTGGTGTGAGCACTGGGGTTTGAGCTACTCTTCACTACTCATGTAAACACAAAACAAAAGTGATCTCAGTGTCTGGCTGGCATAAACATACAAACTTATTAATATACATATCTAAGGAAATATGGGACAACACAGAATTGATCAAAATGGCATGTTAACAAAGTAACCGAGTATTAGAGTAGCTGATCTATGCTAATTCATTTGTGCTGCTTTGAGCTGGTGGTAGATCTGCTTCGCTGCTGTTAAACTATGTAATGTGTTATTACTGGAATCATTCCACACACAGCGTTTCTCCTGTGAGCTACGGCACACACAGCACAGGGGGAGCAGCTCAGTTCAGCGAACAGTGTAACGCTCTGGTTTAGCTTTATCACTGTCATCAACGCAATTCTGAACACTATGTTTGCATACAAAAGGAAAACATGGCACAGGGGTTAACCGTGTTTACATTCTCTAGGGTACCTGTACCCATTAAGCCCATGTGTCCTTTAAGCCCACTTTCAACTTTGAAGTCAAATTAAAATAAGAGGAAACAATATTTTGTGCTACTCATTATTTTACAATGCAGCTATTTGTTACTTCCATATAATTTTTTATTGCACACCAATCATATTTTCCAGTGTGGAGTTAGCCCTGCCCGTGTGCATGCAGTCTCAGGGGACCTCACACGTAACGTTGGTGTTTCGGGACCCCTCAGATATCATCACTTTTCTGCCACTTCTTACAGAACTACATTTACATTATGTAACATGAGAGATTAATGTTTTGATTTTTGTGTATTAAGAAATGGTACTCTGTCATTTTATGCTATTTTTCTTCATATGGAAAGATGGGTTTTATGAGCTGGCACACAGAGCTAATCTCAAGGTCAAACCATTAGCTTAGAGATACACTGCCAAAGAATTAAGCATGTCAAGTACGTACACTGAATGTTTTCTGATTCATTCTACATTAGTCTACAAATAAATACATCATAAATTGTTTTGGAGAGCTGAAAATTTTCAAAAATTTGCCTTTTAGGTGGGCTTAAATGGTACAGCACTACAAAAAGCATAATAACTAGAGCCAACACAAGATAACTTTGAATGAGAATAACTTAATATGTCTGTATGTGGGCAAAACAATAATTTAAGCCCACCTCCATGTGTTTCAATGAGGAGTCCCTCTAATTAAAAACTTACATCAATTTTCACTATACACTTGTCAGAAAGTGTTTGATAATAACAATTCTTTGTATTCTTTTGCCTTACTGGCCTAATTTGTAACCATATTTAGATAGGCATATATATATTATTAGCTACACACTGTTCAGAACTCTTATATTGAATATAGGCATCAGCTCATGTGTATTATCATTTGTTTTCACTGAGAAAAATGACAACAAAAAGAAAAAACTACAACGCATGTCCAAAAATCGTACAGGCATTTCACCTTTTCACGAGGGCACAATTCATTCTATCTGTGAGGGAGACGGTTGAAGAAGGAAAGCGTGCTCAAGACCACCACAGGGTTTAGTCCATGCTAACCCTTCTGGCACTTGAGACTTTTGAGACCCCCTCTAACACTTTAACACCATCGTCCCGAAAAATGAACTTTGTGTTGTCACAATCTATAGCAATTAACCAACTGATGTCAGCAATCAAAATGCTAAATATACGTATATATTTTGTAACACAATCATCTGTGGGACGTCAAGTGAATTCCAATCTGTATAATGTATAAAAGGTTCATTCTGAAACTGCCAATCAGGCTGTATGAGTAAGAGCTAGCCTCACTGTACAGTCTCCTAACTACTGCCACCAATCAGATTACAAGATGCCCTGGCCAAAAAGAGTGAAGAGTCTTAGCCAGCTCTCCCTCAGGGATTAAGAAGAGAGCGCTGAGAGTAAATATGATAATATGATACACAACTCCAAATGATTTACATCAGACCAGTAAAAAGTCAACTGAATTATACTGCATGGCCACCTAAAAACGTTTTATTTTTTGTTTGCGAATTTGTTGTTGAGTGAGTTACTCTGTTCAATGGGAATACTGTGATTCAGGAGGTCAGTTCCTAAGTTAACTGAGTTAATGAAGTGGTTTTGGTCTGGGCGTTTGGATATGGATGTCCTATACTTCACATATTCTACTTGTGTACTCTGGCACTGCGATATTCTGCTACTTAGGTAACATTTTCAGCAGCAGAGATGTCTCTATGCTCTTTTAAATTCTAGCTTAATGAATACATAAGCATAACAATAAGAAAACACTTGAGAAATTACACATTTTAGACATGTTTAAATATCTCCTGTGTGCAGACATGGGACATGATAATATGATATTTATCATATAAGACACTGGTTCCCATTTCAAAAAAAAATGTTTGGTTTAATTTATACACATAAGTAATATATGTGTTGTATATAAAAATACTATAGGTATATATTATAATATATATAGGTGGTAATCATACCATAGGCAGCTTAGAACGTCCCCCATGTGACTTTGTCTTGTGAGGCTCAATTAATTTCGTGAAATGAAATTATATTGACCCCAATCCTCCTGCATACCAGAAATAGACTGAGGATGAGCCATTTACGAAGAAAGCAAGCAGTAGCCACTGCACAATGTAATCGATCAGACTAATGCAGGCCCTATTACTCAGCTCTGCTCTGCTCAGCTCAGCTCATGCTGCCAATGCAGAAAGAAAGATGACTGAAAGATTGAAGAACTGAAAGAACTGGCCAGGAGCCAGTCAAATCACTTAGTCATTTTAACTGAATTCAGTATGCAAATGAATCTGGCACAGTGTGAGGCCCCTGAGGCTAAAACTACATAGTGTGGATGAAGTATAACTAATGAAACAGTGAACCAACTGATCGAGTGACAGAACAGATTCCGCGGATTGGCAGGTCTCACTTGCTTGGTTAATGATTTTTGCTTCAATCTTTAGTCTAGTTCTCCAAAACTAGCATATGGAAGAGATTTTTTCAACTTCAAAACAGCATTATATTTTAGGAGGGACAGCTGATGTAAAGTAAACTAATTAATACACAGTGATACATTGACTTACTAGTGAATCAGCTTACGAATTTTCCGAGATACGAGCCGTAGCTTGGTCAATTTTTTGCTTTAAGATGCGAGCCAAGATCTGAGGTGCGAGCCAGCGAGGTTACGCCACCCTCCGCTAGGTCGCCCTGCGAGTGTGCAGTTGACGTGGTTATCTTGCCGTGCAAGCATCTCTGTTGTATCGCTGTTGCTTTTGTTTTCGCATTTTGTTTATTTAGGAAAATTTCTTAGTTTTAACCATGGGTCCTGAGAAAGTGCATGCCAAGGGCAGTGTTATTTTTCCACATGCAGACTGCTGAAAGATTGCGAGCATTATCTGATAGTACTAGAGTGGGGGTTACAGGTGTTATAAATCCCCAGTCCTGCTCCTGTTAGCCACTGTAACTGAGTCCTGCTCCTTTTAGCCACTGTAACTGAGTCCTGCACCTGTTAACCACTGTAACTGAGTCCTGCTCCTGTTAACCACTGTAACTGAGTCCTGCACCTGTTAGCCACTGTAACTGAGTCCTGCTCCTGTTAGCCACTGTAACTGAGTCCTGCACCTGTTAGCCACTGTAACTGAGTCCTGCTCCTGTTAACCACTGTAACTGCCGTAACTGAGTCCTGCTCCTGTTAGCCACTGTAACTGAGTCCTGCTCCTGTTAACCACTGTAACTGCTGTAACTGAGTCCTGCACCTGTTAACCACTGTAACTGAGTCCTGCACCTGTTAACCACTGTAACTGAGTCCTGCTCCTGTTAGCCACTGTAACTGAGTCCTGCACCTGTTAGCCACTGTAACTGAGTCCTGCTCCTGTTAACCACTGTAACTGAGTCCTGCTCCTGTTAACCACTGTAACTGAGTCCTGCTCCTGTTAGCCACTGTAACTGAGTCCTGCACCTGTTAGCCACTGTAACTGAGTCCTGCTCCTGTTAACCACTGTAACTGAGTCCTGCTCCTGTTAGCCACTGTAACTGAGTCCTGCACCTGTTAGCCACTGTAACTGAGTCCTGCTCCTGTTAACCACTGTAACTGCCGTAACTGAGTCCTGCTCCTGTTAGCCACTGTAACTGAGTCCTGCTCCTGTTAACCACTGTAACTGAGTCCTGCTCCTGTTAGCCACTGTAACTGAGTCCTGCTCCTGTTAACCACTGTAACCGAGTCCTGCTCCTGTTAACCACTGTAACTGAGTCCTGCTCCTGTTAGCCACTGTAACTGAGTCCTGCTCCTGTTAGCCACTGTAACTGAGTCCTGCTCCTGTTAACCACTGTAACTGAGTAACCTGCTCCTGTTAGCCACTGTAACTGAGTCCTGCTCCTGTTAACCACTGTAACTGAGTCCTGCTCCTGTTAGCCACTGTAACTGAGTCCTGCTCCTGTTAACCACTGTAACTGAGTCCTGCTCCTGTTAGCCACTGTAACTGAGTCCTGCTCCTGTTAGCCACTGTAACTGAGTCCTGCCACCCAAGAGCTGGCTAATACCTTATAATGGGCCTTCAACCTATATACAATACCCCCCCCCCCCCCCCCCCCCCCCCCCCCCATAACACACACACACACACACACACACACACTTGTCTGTTCAGGGTGGACATCTTAAAACCACACTGAAAACTGTACAGAAGGTTAGGCTCATCAGTTTAATCAGATATATCACACACCACCTTCTCAAGATCTGCTGATGAAAGAATTAAACACAAATATGTTGCATGCATATCCTGGTATGTCTGAATAAAAATGAACTTTTCATGCTACTGGTCTTTTACTCTGACAAGCGAGACTGTGATCAAGATCGCTCTCCTGGTGACTGTCACACTTTTCGTATTTCAGTGCAGCTTATTCATGTCAACAGGTTGAAAGGGAGTAAAGGGCTGTACAAAATCAAGTCTAAGCTCAACACATTTAAACAATGATCAGATTTGGTTGCTCATTACCGAATTCTTCATCTTACAACCATTAATTTTTTTCCACAGATGGTTTACATTCAATCATACTTTCATTTGAACATCCGTCAATTAATCTAATCAATACTATTGTGACTCGTTGTCCACAGCGCGTTTGAGAAATTAAAAGTTGCATGGGAATTTACTGTTTTGACAAATCGCGGGTAATTAAGAGGTCAAGTCATTACCTCCAGAAAATCCGGGTGAAAGTCTAATTAAAAACACATAACTCGAACTTTAAAACTTGGGTGGTCGACTCCAGACAACGGGAACCACTGCACTATCACTATCATTAAGACTGGCTGTAGGTACTGAGCCAACTTACCTCTAGTGTTCAAAAGACAAACATATAATTTAAGAAGTTCAATTTAAAATCCCCGATGTAATTTTCACTGGACAAAATATTATCATTATCGTTAATTCCAGGGTTGCAAATCTGGTTACTCAAAGAAAGGAAGGGGAACAGGAACTGAGAAGCAGACGTTTCGGAATTAAATATTTCGCAAACATCTCATTTGTAACGGTTCTATTAAACAAACCAATTGGACGCAAGTCTACCAGACTACCTTTCTGGTAGGCCGTTGAAGTTCCTGCATTAAGGTTCGTGTGACAATTTAACAGTTTCGTCTCATCTAGTGGGATCCTGATCTGGCTATCGATGCGCAGATCTAGTCAAGGGCATTCCGTAGTATGCGTAGCTATCGGTTATATATCGCTTAGGGAAAAAAAACGAAAACAGGACTTTTCTAAAACGCAAAGTAACAGGCAGAAACTGTCTTTTAGAACTATTACAGGTGTTGTTTTCTTGCTAAAATCTTAGTGTGACTTACCTCGAATTCCGTGAAATCGCGTTAGGTAGTCCGTAGACCACTGGTGCAGCAACACATAAACCAAGAATCGTGTTAACTAAGAATTAACCGGAGGCTAATTCAAATACATAATACATTACTGTTCTCGTCAAGAGAATGTCAACAGTCAAGTATCAGCACTCCCAGATTTAAGTAAAATATAGTGATAAAGTTACATCATTAAGGCAGAAACCTGTTAATTCTCGGTAGCCTGTTACCTACTGTAGGCGCTGCGCATACCTGGCACCGATTCACACGTGGTAGCTTGCGCTGTCTGATACGGCTCTCCACGATTGTACTAGAAGTACATGTGAGGTAGTCCAGCAACCAAAACAATTTACTTTCATTTGTCTGTAATTTCACGTATTTTTTTTTTTTTTTTTTAAATAAAATGTGGCGCCGTTAATGCAAACAGCATTAATGTTTCCTAAACATGCACTTTCGTATTTAAACATTTTATTAAAATAACATAACCCTAACATGTTTTATTAGCCCCGTTCTGCAATTCACGAATGAAAAGCCTTATTCAAAACATACTGGAGTCTTACCTTAAGGCTTATGTGTTTTTATTCCATGTCTGATACTGAATTAAGCCTTGCTGTTTTCTCTTTTCTGGGCTGGGTGGCATACAGGATGTGGTGGGTGAAGAGCGTCATTAACATACCAAGCCTGTTTGACTAGACTCTCCTTACATACACACATAATATCAATAATCATAATAATAGAGTGCATTTATGTGGTGCTTTTTAGCTCATGGTCTAAAAGCACTGTAAAAACGAAGGGATGTCTCCTGTCTCAACTACCATTCATATTTATCATTATGCAATATTGAGTCTTATGCAACAACCATTGTTTCACAATGGTCACCCCACATCAGAGAGTTGGAGGAATATAATACAATTCATAACAAAGGGATGAAAGTTTCACAACAAAAACAAACATTTGGTTATTAATAAATAATACTCTTTTAAATCTTCCGGTGGGTCATGTTGAGCTCTTTCTTGGACCATAATTGGGCTGGGAACCTTCAGTTTGGCATGCCCACATTTTAAAGCGCAGGTGAGTAGGAGAAGAGGGAGATCAAGAGCTATCACTGGTCAGAGTCTGTAACACGGTCTTGAGGACTGAGATGAACCCCCTCAGCGCCTGCTCATTTCTGGGCTCTTGTTTGACAGTCACGGTCAGTTGGTCCAAACCGGAGTCCGAGTCGGGATCGGCCTGGCGCAGCAGCTCTGCAAGGACCAGGGAGCCGGAGCCGTGTGTGTACGCGTAGACCTTCCACGGCAAGGCGTCAGGCCGGCTGAAAGCCAGGGCCTGGATTTTGACCATCTGCAGGGCGGCCTGAAGGGTTTCTGGGGAGGAAGGGGGCCCGGGACATGGCAGAGCTTCAGTATGTGAAACCTCAAGCTGCAGCCAGTGCTTCTCGAAGGCCTCGGGGGCCAGGACAGGATCCAAGGACAGGCAGAAAGCCCCGGCCCCACCTGCCTCTCTGGACGAGGTCACCTCTCTGCTTCCTGCACCTGTACAGAGACATGGCAGAAAGCTGGGTGCCAAATTTCAGAAGAACACAAGAACACATGGTGACAGAACAGGACCTTCAGCCTAACTAGGCTTGCCAGTTAATATTATACAATAATAACAGTATACAAGCCTTGATTTGAACACACTACATTATCAGGTGCCCCATTCAGAGTACTGGCAATTCTTTGTGCAAAATAATACTCCCTAATATCAGTACAGAATTTAATCAGAACTTCCACCTATGCCCCCTTTTTGTACAGACTGAACTCACCATAAAATATTTTGTAGCTACTATGTTGAGCCTTTTCATAAAGATACCTCTTCTTTCATTTCACTGAGTCTGTATAGGTTACATATCTTAAGTTTTTACTTGTAGATTTAAGTTTCATACCAGGATCCAGTTTGGTACCAACTTCCTCTGGCACAGGCATTAAAGTAGGAAAATCCCCTTATTTCTCTCATTCCCACACAATCACATAGGAGTGTCATATTTCTGAGGCTTGATCATGACAGTATCTTGTGTGTAATTAATTTAATATGTAAGGCTCAGACTCAGGGCACCGGATCTGAGATCAGTCCTCCTGCTCCGAGATGGTTTATGAAAATGGGCCCTGGTCTCACCTGCCAGAGAGGGCTGGACAGCGCTCTGTGGTGGCTGCTCAGAGCTCCCCCTGGTGGTGGCCGTGGGCCAGGACTCCCGGCCAGACACAGGCTGCAGGGTGTTGAAATGGGGGACCCAGCTGTTGATGGGCTCTTCTGTGGGCCCCGCGATCACGCCCAGGGAGGGGTCAGATTTGGGGCCCCCCAGGACGCGGTTTGTCTCCTCCACCCCACAGCGAAGCAGGCGGTAACACATCAGAGCACGGTCTCTCACAGACATGTCACTCTCCTCCTCTGTGTGGGGACATCCCAAAAGGCCATGCAATGAGTCCTTACACACACACACCACTTTCCCCATTCCCGCCATCTGTAAGTAAGGGTGCACAGCACAGAACAACTTCACACCCCCTGAAAAGTTAGCCAATCAGAGGTTTAATGCTCTGGGGTAAAGACTGCTTTAATTGGCTCACCTTTCCCAGGGACAGAAAAACAGTGCATTGCTCCATTTTTTTTTTTGCTATCCAACAAAATGCACCGCAATCAATCATTTTTCATCTACATAAATGGCCAAAGAGCACCACCGGCAGCTACACTGGTGTGAAAATGAAACTGCTCTAATCTTTGAATTTATAGCTTTCTTATCTGCTGTCCAATCCTGCATTGCACTGATATTCAAATCTCCGCCTGCAGTACTGCTGGTTTTCAGTCCTCTCCTCCAGTCAAACTAATTTAATCCAGGGACACCGGCTGCGTGGAGTGTCCAGTAAATTGCGTTAATCCATTACCAGGTAAATAAAGAGAAGCAGTAGTGCTGTCTGTCTTCAGGGCCTCGTTTCAGTGTGTCTGAATTACTCTTCCTCCTAATGTGATACCAAGAGAGGGACGTGATCTGACTGATTGACGATTCCACTCTCTCTGAGTGGAGGGTCTACCTCAGCCTCTAACTGGAGGGGAGGAAATTAAAACCAGCAGCAACACTGTCCCAAAAAGATGGTATTCTGCTATATCCCGACTGTTGAATCTTCATTGAGAGTTTAGTGCTCATACGCAGGATTTGTATTTTAGGCTGCCCACAGCAGTATTAGTGCTTCAGAATGTTAGCTGTATCTTACATATAGACCTGCTGATCACTTTGGCTCAGAAGGACCAGCATGAGTTGAGTCTCAATGGGTAAGACAGTCTACTAAATAACTGTGACATGAAATGTGTTTTAGAGGGGTGCTTATACAAGTACAGCCTATCAGTATTTTTACAAATATGAAGAAAAAAATGAAAACAGCGAACTGCAGTTCATCCTTTCATTGGTCTCTTCTCTCTGTGTTCATTTTAGGCATCATGGGTGTTTATCAGACAATGAGAACTGCCCCTCCCCTTCCCTCCCCCCATCTCCCAAGACTAACATCGCTTTGATTAATGCAGCCGAGTACTGTGGATTACAGCCACAGCAGGTTTGGTCAGAGTTCTCGGAAACACTGAACATGCTGATGTGGTGAGCACATTCTGTCCAAATTTAGTCACTTAAGACAAAGTTTCAGTTTCAATAGCAGTGTCTGATGGTTAGTCCCGTCATGAAACTGATCAACAAAGAGTGTGGTGGCTTTGTGAACTTCTGTTCTTCTTTTCAATTCTTTTTACACCAAGTCTGGTTCATTTGTGCAATAATTTGCACATTAAAAAAATAATTTCAGTCATTCATGCCTCCTCTGTGAATACTGGCACAGCCAAAGGTTGTGACCAAACTGTGGCTTCAGGAAAGCGGTATAAGTTTATTTGTTCTCACTTTTTTGCCCTCTGCTTGTATACGCGCTATAGATATGTTTTCTAGGTTGTGTTGTGAAACAAATGGAGGTGTAAACAGCTGTAAACCAAAGAACTGTTTGAACCAATCAAAAATGTCTCCTCTCCACAGCCGTTACAGTCATTGGTGGAAATCATTAAGACGCTGATACTGTAGGGTATCTAGGTTACATACTTTGGCAATCTATATACCACTAGACTCATTTGCTTGTTACTAATCTCTGTTTCTAGGTCTGTGACTGCACTCGGAGTTGTAATTGAATTGGTTAATTGCTAAATTATGGGCTTTCCAGGTCAGGCTGATCTGGTTCCCACCTGTTTCCACATGGGTCTTGTGAAGGCTACACCTCCCTCTTGTTGGGTCATTCTGCACTTTGACCCTGATCTGTGCACTTGTGTTTAAACTGTCGGTCACCCAGGATAACAGCATCTGTTAAACGGCTGTGATGCAACGTTTTGTAATGTTCGTGATACAGAATCGCAATACTCCGGCCTCGTGGCACAGGTACGGTGATCTTGTCAAAACACCTACTATTGGCTGGTTATTCGCAACAAAACAGAAAAATAAAACATTTTTGTGTTCGTACATAAAAACGAGCAAAATATTGGTTACACAAAATAGCTGGTTTTGTAGTGAATAATGTTGTTTTTAGCCTCCAGAGGCTAAAAAGTGCAGTACCCCCACAATTTTTTTCCTTGTTTCCACAAACAAACCAGAAGTCCTCCAGTGGATGCATCCGCAGCATGGCGACCTTGTACAGAGAAGCAATAAGACCATGACCCTTAACTGTCAAATTGACGAATTCCAAGTGCGTGCCAAATCTGAAAGTTCACATTTCATAGTGGGCTGTGTAAGTATATATGTATGAAGTTCATATTGCATATTTTTCACAGGACATCCCTTTCAATGCCTTTTCCTGAATTAAAAAAAATTGTACATATGTTAGCGTTTGCGGTGACCAACAAACAACATGTGCCAGTATTTAGGTGGCTGATTGTAGGTGTTCTCACGCTCGTGTTGTTTTGTGGCACCCCAGGTGATTCCCTCCCCAGGTACCTATGCAGTAGTGAAGTAGCCTCCCCAGCATGTCCTGGGTTTCCGCTGGCCGGGAGAGGAACAGTCGCACCGCGGCCGTCAACAGCTCCAGCTTCACCACGGGGGACAGCTCTGTCTTCACCCCGTCAATGTACTCCTCCAGAACATAGGGGGCGCCAGAGATCTGATCCCCATGCACTCCCAGCAGCCAGATCAAAGCCTGCTTCCCCTGAGCAGAGGAGAGATGAATACAAAAGTATTTATCTAATAAAGTCTATCTGTCTTGCTAAAGGGCCATTCCACGTAGCCTAGCACACAAGCTTTCAGGTTCAGCTCTGGGGACCCATTGCGTATGGTGGATTTAGTTCCAATCTTAATAACAACCCGTAAATTGCAAAGAGCTGTTGTCATTTCAGACACTTTTACAGTCTGCAGGAGGGTGATTTAAGGTGAAATAATATCAGGAACAGCATATTTTTTAAAACCTTTAATTGATCAGGAGTTTAGTCACATTTAAGAGCCGCTGGTCTCGTACAAATGGTCAAAACTGCCAAATGTAGGAGTAAAAGGTCCTCCACCGAGGCATAATTCAAATCCAGCGCTTACGTTTATATGCTTCTCTACATAGGTTTTTACTGCCTCTCTGGCTTCTGCACATTATCGAGATGAAGCTGCCGTGAGCATTCCTGAGCTTAACAATGTGTACTTTGGCACAGTCACAACTCTTCTGGTTTCTTACAACTTCCTTATATAGAAATCTGCTCCGAGAGCTCATGAGTAATGAAGGCAGGCCTCAAAGAGCACCGCGGCGGCGTACGCAACTGACTGCGTCTGACACCACAGAAAAGACCTGCTTCCTGTGGCGGAAGACTGGAGCCCGAGTCTACATACTCATGCTCTGAATAAACCTACAGCTAATCATAATACATTTCATTTAAAGCGCTTTTCAAGACAATCACCGGAACAAAGCAACCAACAATCAAGCAGGCAGAGCAAGATAAAATGATAATGAATGAACCACCAATCAGCAAACAGTTAGAAAAGGAAAGCCAAATAAATAAAACATAAAAGAGAGAAAAGTAAGTGCACAAAGAGAACACTATGTCACCTAACACATAAAACATGTGCTACCCAAAACATCATAACCTTCGTCTCCCTCTGCCATCTATGGCATATTAAGCTATTTTGTAAAGACTAATGTGCAAACTGTTACCAAAGTATCCTCTCTGCTGCCTGTAGTCTAGTGGCTAAGGTAAATGACTGGGGCCCCTGAGGTTGGTGGTTCAAGCCCCAGTCGAGCCACAGCTAGAACACCATTGCTGCTGGGCCCTTGAGCAAGGCCCTTAACCCCACATTGCTCCCAGGGGGAATTGGCCCTTGGCTAGCCTAATCAACTATAAGTCGCTTTGGATAAAAGCGTCAGCTAAATGATGACAATGCAATGCAAATGCTCTTTTCCTAACCTTTTATCCATGAACTTTTATAATCCATTCTGGATGAGAGTACGTGCTGAATGTCCTAATGTTAACGTAAATGTAAATGTCAACTTCCTGTCCAGAAACAAGCTTTCCTACAGGGCATTAGGATGGAGAATCTGAGCAGAGAATTAATAAAAAAAAAAAAAAAAAGAAAAAAAAAAAAAAAGGGCTGGCATACCATGTCTTTGAAACACAGAAGTGAAATTACCGCAGGGCACCAGCCAAATAAAGCCTGTTACATCATGTGACTGTCAAACACAAGTGCCACTTGACTTCTATTTTCAGGTGTTGATCACACTGATCGCGGCGCCTGAAAGGGGCGAGGCCTGCGGCGTGTTGCCCACCTCACTGTCCTGAACATAGTCCTGACACCCCGCCACGGCCGCACACACCGAGGGCGTGCACTGCGGACAGAGCCACACCAGGTCCCGGAACGTCTGAACCACAGCTGAGAACAAACAGGCATGTGAGAGGGAGGGAGGAGAGAGAGAGAGAGAGTAAGAGTGGATGTCTCATCCTCCTTCCCTGCATACAAACTATCACAGGCCTCTTCAATTTTATCTATAAAGTGCTTTTTGCAGCACCTATTCACAGTATCACAATATACAAACATCAACACAATATTTACCAAGTTCCATTCGTCACATCGAATCTTGAGTAGAGTTTACAACCATTTGCTGCCCATCATTTTGGATAAGGGTGTCCACTAAATAACCACAGCAGGGCTACAGCCATGTGTTATTTATCATTTTGCTATGGAAGGTATAGCCTGTACCCAGATTATTTTTTCTTTTTTGGGAGGGACTTGAGAAGGACAGTGGCAGCATTCACACACCCAACAGATACCTTCAGGTGGAAACTTTTACATGCTGAAAACTCTCAGTAGGTCCCGTGTTTACTCTCGGCAAGCTCTGACCATCATCAGAGCTAAAAAAAAACCAGAGGGAACGAGTCTCACTTTGCTCTAGCAGTTCTGACCAGAAGTGACCTCTGGTAGCTCTGACTTTAAAAAGCATATTTTATTTTAATGGTTTTGACCTCTTCAGTACCATAAATGTTTCCATGGACAATTCTGCTCGCTCTGATTGGTCTGTTATTCTTAATGTTTCCCAATTTAGACAGAACACATCTCATTATGTTACTAAGAGCCATGTTTTCAGCTACCACAAAATCCCCACAGTGGAAAAACGAGCATTTATCTTTCAGCACACAAATTGTGTTGAAACACAGAGAGGGGATTGTCTTTGATTCTTTTTTTAAACACAAAAAAACAGAGGATTAATCTGTTGTATCACAACTAAAAGTTCCATTACGCAACTACATGAGTTTCTCGTGATCTGCGAGGAGAGACCCTCCTAGATTCAGTGTCTGAAGAGCTCAGTTTATCCTTTAGCTTGCGATGGATATGATCAGGAAAAGCTGATCTTAGATTTGCACTCCTACTCAGACTTGAAATTGTGTGTGTAAACCTTGATGCGCAGGTCAAATTCCCAAAAAAACCTTTTCTATTCATCTGGACATGTAATCGCCCCCTAAAAAGGACTGGCTACATATTTACATGCAGTCTTCGCCCACTTTGAACCCCCAAAGTATAAAAAAAAACATAACTGAGTAAATAAAGACAACCGGTTTAAATAAAGGTAAGATGCTTGTGTGTCCACACTGGATGATCCGGAGTCAAAGCGGTTGTAAAAGGCCAATGTGAACGAGGCTCTCACCTGAGGTGATGTGGTCCTGCTTCAGGCCCAGAAGGTTGGTCAGGATGTTCAGACACCGTTCGCTGTAGGTCCGTCCGATCCGCCCTGACAGGTAAGCGAGAGAGAGCATCTGATCCAAGATCAGCTTTACCTCTGAACAAACCCTAACCCTAAAAGGCCCAAACTGACCCAGGATCAACACTCCTGATCTCAGATACTCCACTGGTTACAGGCCTTGAGCCCAGAAGCGAGGATTTATATCCACTTCATTCGCAAATAGAAGTTCCTGAAGAATACCAGTAATATTGAAAAGAAACACCCATTTTCACTCATTTTTCCTTCTTTGGCTGTGATTTCTGCTGGTGATTGAGGTTGAAACAGCGTGTTTTCGCCGCAGCGTGGACGGGTGGATGGTCGAGGCGCGGGTGAGTGCTGCTTACCGACAGCGAAGATGGCCGCCTGGGCGAGCTCGGGCGACACGTCGGTGCAGTACGCCTGCAGCTCCTCCAGCACCAGCACCACATTCTCATCGTTCACCAGCTCAACCAGGATCTCCATCTTGCGGAACTTGATGTAGCTGGGCTCCGAGTAGCTGCAGAAAAACTTCTTGTAGTGGGCGCTGAAGTGGGCGGGGAGGCTGCGGAGAACCTAAGATGGGCCATGTCAAAGACAGTGAAAAAAAAAAAGACAAAAAGTAAAACAAAATAAAAATTGTGGGCTGTGTTGGTTAACTGTATACGTGTCGAGTTTGTGCTGATCTGTAATGATATTCTGTGGGCTGTGTTGGTTAACTGTATACGTGTCGAGTTTGTGCTGATCTGTAATAATATTCTGTGGGCTGTGTTGGTTTACTGAAGCCGTGCTGAGTTTGTGTTGATCTGTAATGATATTCTGTGGGCTGTGTTGGTTTACTGAAGCCGTGCTGAGTTTGTGTTGATCTGTAATGATATTCTGTGGGCTGTGTTGGTTTACTGAAGCCATGTTGAGTTTGTGTTGATCTGTAATGATATTCTGTGGGCTGTATTGGTTTAATGAAGCCGTGTTGAGTTTGTGTTGATCTGTAATGATATTCTGTGGGCTGTGTTGGTTTACTGAAGCCATGTTGAGTTTGTGTTGATCTGTAATGATATTCTGTGGGCTGTGTTGGTTTAATGAAGCCGTGTTGAGTTTGTGTTGATCTGTAATGATATTCCGTGGGCTGTGTTGGTTTAATAAAGCCGTGTTGAGTTTGTGTTGATCTGTAATGATAGTCTGTGGTCTGTGTTGGTTTACTGAAGCCGTGTTGAGTTTGTGTTGATCTGAAATGATATTCTGTGGGCTGTGTTGGTTTACTGAAGCCGTGTTGAGTTTGTGTTGATCTGTAATGATAGTCTGTGGGCTGTGTTGGTTTACTGAAGCCGTGTTGAGTTTTTTTGTTGATCTGAAATGATATTCTGTGGGCTGTGTTGGTTTACTGAAGCCGTGTTGAGTTTGTGCTGATCTGTAATGATATTCTGTGGGCTGTGTTGGTTTACTGAAGCCGTGTTGAGTTTGTGTTGATCTGTAATGATATTCTGTGGGCTGTGTTGGTTTAATGAAGCCGTGTTGAGTTTGTGTTGATCTGTAATGATATTCTGCGGGCTGTGTTGGTTTACTGAAGCCATGTTGAGTTTGTGTTGATCAGAAATGATATTCTGTGGGCTGTGTTGGTTTACTGAAGCTGTGTTGAGTTTGTGTTGATCTGTAATGATATTCTGTGGGCTGTGTTGGTTTACTGAAGCCGTGTTGAGTTTGTGTTGATCTGTAATGATAGTCTGTGGTCTGTGTTGGTTTACTGAAGACGTGTTGAGTTTGTGTTGATCTGAAATGATATTCTGTGGGCTGTGTTGGTTTACTGAAGCCATGTTGAGTTTGTGTTGATCTGTAATGATATCCTATGGGCTGTGTTGAGTTTGTGTTGGTCTGTAATGACATCCTGTGAGCTGTGTTGGTTAACTGAATCCATATTGATGTGTTGTGTTGTATAAACCTGCCTGCTGAACGTGACAGAGGCCTGCAAAACGCAGCTCCCGGGACTGCGCGGAGCAGGCGGCCAGCAGGGGGCCCCGTGTGCGGTCAAGGGCGTCGGCCTGCACGGCCGGGTGGGCAGCGGCCAGCTGCAGGAAGAGGCGGAGCGTGGCGGTTGCCACAGCACTGTGGCCGCTGTGCAGGAAGCCATCCAGCAGGTTGAGGATGTCAAAGAGCTCGTCCTCACCGCGCGGACGGTAACGCAGCAAGAAGGCCAGTGCCTCGCTCTGCCCCCAGCTGTCCAGATCTGCCAGCCTGTCAGAGACGCAGAGTCAGCTGCCCGCCGAGACCACCCCCCCATTTTCCTGTATTTATTGGTGCATTATTCCTGTACTGTATTTATGTGGCAGAGCTATCAAATGGACACAGCTGATGTTTGAGGTCTGAAATCAGCACTGTTTTGAAACAGTGAACGTATGACAATTCTTGGACGTTTTACAGGCGTTTGAAATTGGCTCCAGTTGTGATGTCACAGCTGGGCTTAGTTTACATATCCCTCCACCATGACACGACCTAGATAGCATGAAGAGACATTAAGGTGAGTAACAACGGCTCTGTTCTGCAGTTACTTGCATTTTGCAGGTTAGACAATCACTAGCACTGAGGTCCATTAATTTGACTGCATGGTTTTGACATGCGCACATAAGCTACCACATCATATCAAGGGGAGAAATACTACTGGGAAATAAGTATGTATGAACATAATTTTGAACAAGACATTATAGCCTGGTGATTAGCAGCTAGCCAATCCTGACCCAGCTGACATGAATTACCTGTTGAGGAGGTGGTGAGCGATGGGTTTGTTGATGACAACTCCGCCTTCATCTTTTAGTATTTCCTCTAGGGCACGAAGGCAGTTCACCATCACTACTGGGTCAGGATCTCTGAGCATACTGTACAGCTCGTTCACCACAGCGCCATCTGGTGGAGCCAGCATGCCAACATGCACATACACAAAAACAGACATGTCCTTCAGAAATATGGACAAAGACAACATGGGATCAAAAGTTCAGCAAGTTCAAATTCCGCAGACACTTAGCTTGATTATAAGTTATGACTGAAGCTTTTGATTGCCACTTTGCCCATTAAGAGCTGAAAGTGAAGTACAAAGGCCAGGTAGTTACAAGTGTGTATTGACCCGGTGTTTGTATCATCGATAATTTTTGATGTCTACACTTTTATGTAATCTATGAGTAAATTGTGAGATGCTGTCGATGTATGATGTGAAGTGCTTTGACTTATCAAATCAAATTAAACTACTGAGGTTGGGCTCCGGACTTGGAGACGCGGCGCTCGTCTCGGCTGTCTGGATTAATATCTCAGTTCAGATCATAACTCTGCTCCCCTGATATCAAAATTACCTGTGACAGTCACTTCATCAAAGCCGCACCCGGGATGAAACAGCGCAGGAACAAGGGAGCAGGCTGTGAGGCCATACGTGATGTCACTGCAGACACCATTAAGCTGGACTGCCTCCAGTCCCACACTAACACTGACACTCCCTGCTAAAACTGCAAGCTGCATACCCTCAGAAAGAAAGGGAATATACTCCCATGTACTGTAAACTTGTGAACATTTTGGGAAAATAGTTATAAATATATGTCACAGCCATTTTTGCCATATCTGAAAACTGCACGTAAGTTGTCCATATATTGTATGGTATCTCCTCAGGTCTTCAGGTATCTTACTTATTATGACTGAATTGTTTTTAGAGGTAACCATGGCAAAGGCCCACACTGTGTTGCCTTGTAATGGCGCCTGCGCAGCTGCAGTACCTATCTCCGTGTCCGGCTGCAGGTTCTGCATCTTGGCGCAGCCCAGCACGGCGACTCTGCGCACGTAGGAGGCCTTGTCCCGCAGTCCGGTCAGTACGGGCTGCTGGATGTACTCAGTGATCCCTGGCATCCTGAGAGGGCAGAGAAGCAGCACACCCTGTGACTCTACAGCCAGAGCTCCCCACGCTGAACCACACCTCGCTCAGCGCATACACAGCCACTGAGCTTTATGCCATCACCAATCTACTGAAACACAAACTAATTATGACAGCAAGTATAGCTGCTTTTTTGGGGGTCTGCCTGGAACCAAGATGGCGGCACTGTCCATATATGGGCAGTGGTGTAGTGTAATGGCTAAGGAGCTGGTCTGCCTGCTCAGAGGCGGTGCACTGATGTTGGAGCTGAACGGCCTGAGTAAACATCCAGCTGTATAAATGGAAAGCGTGTAGAGGTGTGAACGTGTTTGTTTATGCGTTTAGCATCGGCCAAAAAGTGTCTAAATGAGCCTCTTCTGGAAGGTTATCTGCAGGCCAATCACATCCTGTGGATTGAAAATGATGTTGCGAAACGGGACGCTTCAAAACTGCTGTATGAGCTGTGTTTTTGGCTGTATCCTCATAAACCGACTTCCTCTGAACTGCGCTGCGGGTTCTCGCAAACGCAACAGATGAGTCATGACAACAGTCGACACAGAGACAGCAGGCACACATGACAACTATCCTGTTTATAACATAACATCCCAAATTAGGCAGGTTTCCAGCAAGTTCTGCATCGCAGTGTTCCTCCTCCATGTTATGAGCCACTCCTGGAGTAA
>JAFBMS010000105.1:775000-787500 GCA_019788955.1 Albula glossodonta
ACCAAATCATAATATCATAGAAAATTAGTGAGTTGGCTGAGTAGTATGAAGTGAATTATACCCAATAAATGTGATTGTGCCGTCTCCAAATCATTGTACGCATAAACCACGTCTGTCAACGGGAAATCTGTACGTAGGGACATAGTGAAATACTCAAAATTCATGCTTTCATTTATGGTGTCATAATTTGTATGGCATCTTAGCTTCAAATGGAACACAATCAATAGAATGTACTGTCACAAATATTGTTTCAACTATATATTTATAAGTCACTTCTATACCAGGTATAATTTAAATGTGTAAGATGTACAAGTATACACATGTTTAAGGAAACGAACAGACAAAAATACATGTTTAAAATATTTTATTCATTCATTCAAAAAGGAACAACAAAAGGCCATACAAACACCACAGCTGACTCAATTTTAAAATACTTCTGATAAAACCGCATAGTCATTTATGCATTCGTTGTGTTTACTGTTTTTTTGACATCACAGTTGACACATGTGTTGATAAAGATTATGAGTGGCGCTGTGTCATCAAGAGGTCCATCATTTTTTTACAAAGTGAAATGTATGCGAATCACACGCCACCTCACTGGTTTCGCCTGTTTTTGTATCAACAGTGGTGGAAATATGGTGGAACACAGTGATTCAGACACAGTTCTGGGAGTGATTCCGATTTGCGTGTGGTTCAAACTGTTGTGTGTTCGATTTGGATGACATGTTTTCATGCTTGTGGGTGATATCGTCTCAGGCTAGACTGGGCTTGGACAGTTAGCCTCAACGTGCCCAGGCAGGTGAAATTTCAGCTCGGTTTTGTGCATGTTCCAAAATACTCTGCTGTCTAGGAATCTGTCTGTCATGCTGCTGTCAATCTGCCAATCACTGGAATGTATGGAATGTTTGTTATGAATTTTACACACTACAATCAGATGATAATTTTTTTAATAAGAAAAAAGATATATTTGTTGCTAAAAGTAAAAAAACACTATCATGTTTCTCTCCAGTTTTGCTCACTTTAAAGCAAGTCAGCCAATTTAAAATAGCTTATTTAATTCACTTATTTAACCTAAGTGAAATAAGTTTTAAGATGCAAAATTTATTGTAAGCCAAGTAGCTACACCTATGTTAAGTGTTAGTGAGCTATAGGCTGCCATTATATATTTGCTTAACAGTTCCTGCATACAAGTGCATGTTACATGGGAAACACAAAAACTGTGTCAGAACTGTCAAGACTAATGGCTACTTTTTTAAAGATAAATGCATCCCTGAAAAGCAGCTCTCCACGCACCAAAATTCATTCACGGCCCTTTCCCCACCTTTCCAGCTGCTAATTGCTAAATGCATCATGCTCTCCCTCCATAACTGACCCTCCAATGCAGGGAGCCCTGCAGCTTACATGCTAACATGTGCAATCCTGCATCATTCCAAAGCACTTGCTCCCGAGTCAGTGACTGACAGACCATTCTGCATAACATCAGAGGTTCTATATGTCTTTCTGGTGACACCTGGTATCCTGCATTGATCTAGTGTGCCACCAGGGGGAGCCGATGTGCAGTATACATTTTTTTTTTGACACAGAACATCACATTTGCCAATTGTACTGTTTTACAGTGTAAAAACCTATTTCAAAACATCTCCCAGTAACTGGATTCCTTTTCCAGCACTCTTCATTATTGCTGTACACGTGTCCTTCATTAACATTACCATCTGTGTTTTTGATCCATCATCAGAGTGTTACTCTGCCTTTTGTTCATAACAATCAAATGAGTCACATCAGACAATCAAATATAACCAGTGAAAAGCAGTTGTTAATAAGTAAATATTAAAAAGCAAACAGGTATGATATTTACATATGGATTAATATAATGTGACCCGTAATGCTAAAAGTGAGCCACGAACATAATCTCTGCTGCTTTTCTGAAATAAGAACCTTGACTGAGAGGAACACACTTTTTGTTTTACTTTTGCTTCCTGAACCAGTAACTGCCAGCAGTATTGATGACAGTGTCAAATGGAGTCGAGTAAACTACATTTCCCAGCAGATTTTTTGATCATGTTCAGCAGGGCACAATTTATGTGTTTTTCTTCTCACAATATCTGTAAAACAATCAGACCTGGGACAACTAATTATTTGGAAAAGTCCAACCTTCTGGACACCAGTAAAATCCCTGTAGAGCACTGAAAAATTTAAAAGATTATTATTATTATTGTTATTATTATTATCGGGTGGAAATCTGGTTATTTTGAGTTGGCTCATTGAGCCATGTCATTGAGCTGATGCAGATGCACTTTTTGATTAGACCAAAGTACATGGTTTCATATAATAATAATAATAGTAATACTAGTAATAATAATAATAATAATAATAACAATAACAATAATAATAATAATAAATTTACCAGCATGCCGAGAGTTAAAATATTTCAGAAAAATGTGCCAGGTCTGGTCTAACAAAGTGCCCTGCCAAAAGAAAGCAGAAATCTCTTATGCAACGCACAAAAATACATTAGAAAGAAGAAACATGAACAATAGTTCTGTCAAACTGGGAAGCAGAGATCATATTTTGAATCAACTGTATTTACCATGATCATGAAGTTTCATCTATTGGCAAAGAGAATAATGACTCTTATTGGTTATTCTAACATATGTGAAAGGCACAGGATACATGTAAAAAGCCTCCACTGTACAGATAGATTTTCTTAAAAGATAGTCTTAAAAATAAACCTCTCACATTTTCTCATCTTCTAGGAAAGAATTACTCTTACAATAATAACTGAAAAATGAATCAGAAAAACCTTTTTTTTTACAGTACAGCTGTAGTTCCCCTTGGTTTCATTCGACATAAACTGATAGAGCTGAGAGTGTGGACAAAGTGCAATGTATTTCTGCTCAGTGCAACGTGATAGGCTGGTCCTATTTTCAGTTTGCTCAAGCCACGCCTGCCTCGGTGAAGCAGCGGCAGACACACTCACTGACGTTGTCAGGTAGTAAAAAGGTTGCCAGACAGCTCCTTCATGGTAAAATGCAACATCTGAACAAAGCTGACCATATATTTAAAGGTAATAAAAATGAGAACAGCTGGCACTACAACATTAATTATATTGCTTGATTTCTCATTCTGCAACTAGATATAATCACAGTCCCATACATGCTTTTAAATATCAATACAAAACAATCCTAATTCTGAACCCTCTCTTGAGTGAATTAACATTCCCAAAGGTTTCATACAGTTTGCTGGGTACATGTGCAAATATGGAATGAGAAATTTAATTGTGAATATGTGTATGAAAAAAAGACAATTCTAAAGAAGACGGAACTGATATGTGGGGGCCCATTCAAATTTGGGCCTGCTGCACTTTAAATTTCCGTCTTCTGAATTCCCACAAGATGGTCATATTCGTCATTCAGAATCATTCGGCGTTGTTCAGACAGAGCAGGCCCTTGCCTAAGGGTCAGCCACTATAGTCCCCACATGGTCAACTCAGTCTCCATTTCAAATCATTCACGGGCACCAACAAAACAAAGTTTTTATTTTTAATACAGACCGCAGCAGATGCACATCTTTAATCGTCTATTTCCCTGCAGCTCCCTCTCTGTCTCTCCCCTTGAAATGCACTGGCTATTTAAGTGGGTGTATCACATGCAAGTGTTAATATTAATGACCCACAGCCCTTATTGGCTGATAGCCCTGTTGACTGCTGAACCCCCCCCCACCCGATCTGTTGAATATTAAGTATGTTCCAATCCACACACAGCTGTCACTCATACAGCCAGCTATGGTAGCTGGCTAGGTGATGTCATGGGGGAGGGACATGCAAATAGTAGGCTAAACGTGATTGGTCAATTCAAATAAAGGCCAGTTGTGATGTCATGTTTCCCATTTCCAAAGGTTCCAAGCACTACAAAGACTAAGGGCCATGTTTTGGGGAAGCAAACACAGCTAGAAGAGGCAGGGAGCGGTTGTCTAAGGCAGATGGAATGGGGTTTTAAACAGGGCTGGTGCGTAACAGTGGCAGTGAACAGTGATATAGTAATAACTCTGTGAGGTTTGTAACATGTGGTAAATATATGGCACATGGCACATACTGCTTAAATGGGGAAACGGCCCACTGCTGTGTGACTGGTGCTGCCCTCCGCCACGGCTCTCTACTAAACGAGGGCGGTGCAGCTTGTTAACAACAAGCAGAATAACATCACAGTCTCCTATGTCCCATGCGCTAACGCAGATTTACTTTGACGCTCCATGCTAGACTGTGACGTGATCTTGACCTCCGTGAAGCTACATGCCTTACCCAAGCATAACTGCAATTCAGATATCACCAAAGAAGGAAAAGTGTGTATCTAAAACACTGCCTAACCAGGGCAGCCCTCGTCACTCCTGCTCACCATAAGCTCTACGGACCAAAACCAGACCTGCACTTAAGTCCACTTCAGCCTCTCACCCTCGCAATGATGAGTTACACGGAATACGCTCTTAAGTGCAGGTCTGCAGGTCTGCATTTGGCCCTGAGAGGAGAGCCAGTCAGGAAAATGGCCTCAGTTTACAGATCATTTCTCAGCCTCCGTGGTGCTGTGGAATACCAGCACTGCGCCACACAACTGCGCATGCTTACTCTTCTGTACCCTCAAATTAGGACCTTTTGGCAGAAATGACAAATTCACAATTAAGAGCTAAAATGCATGGTCGCCACATTCAGGGTTATCTCGGCCCAAACTCAAGGTTTCCGCATATTGCCTTGTGAAGGATGCTGATGGACTTAAGGCACAGGTTTCAGGTGGCTCATGGCTTCCACACTCCAGGTCACTGTGGCCGTAAGCCTATGCTTGCCTCCATTCCTTCCGTATGATGCTTCAACCACTGTGTACATACACACATGATGGACATCATAACACACACGTGTAAAGTGACTCTCTTGTCAGTATTAAAATCTTACCAAAGTGCTTTCCAGGCCTTAAAACTATGAATTTAACTCCATGGACAATCATTAAAAATGTCTAATATAAATGAAGAAAATCTAAAAATCCTAAAATGCAATAAAGACACATATAAAGGAGTACTTTAGTGATGGGGGAAGGTCAGGAGACGCTCGAGAGCATGTGAGGGCTGAGCTGGAGGGCCCGCAGCGAATCTGGCTGCCTCCACCACAAATTCTCTCAGAAGGGACGGGAACTGAAGGAATCAAAGCTCGGAGCGGGGACATGTTTTCAGATGGGACTGGCCTCTGAGAGATCCCTCTGATTGGCTATCTGGTGTGAAGGGTTCAGCGAGGCGTTGTGGAAGACTAGACTCTGAAAAAGCAGATCGATGAAAGCCCCGAGGCAGAAGCCGAGGCTATTGTTCATACTCTGGTAAACAGCAGTATTTCAGCAGACCTGACAGAACTCCGCTCTCCCTGTCCTGTGCACAGATAAAAATCAAAGCACACTGCATATGTCTGTGGACTGCACACTGCTGTCCATTACGGGGGCAAAAGCCGTGAGACTGAAAGTGGCTTTACTCCAGTTCACACCGCTTCCTGGGTCAGATCTGTAACCGGAGAAGTGTGGGATTATGGGAAGGGACTACCTCACATAGAGCCACACTGAGATCTCCATCAATGAAATCCACTGTTCTTCACTGTGCACCAAATCGATTCATGAGAGCACAAAAACCCTGGTCTTGCCTCAGACGTTAAAACAGATATCCACCATCTCAAATATAAAAGCAACTTTACTGTGCCTCCTTATGATAACAATAATAATAGTAATAATATTAAATCAATAACCAGCTTAAGGTTGGGATTACTTATACTTCCTCCTTCCTTCCAATCACACACACACACACACACACACACACACACACACACACACACTCACACACACACACACACACACACACACACACACACACACACACACACACATACACACACACACACACACACACACACACACACACACACACACACACTCACATACACACACACACACACACACACACACTCACACACACACACACACACACACACACACACACACACACTCACATACACACACACACACACACACACACACACACACACACACACACACACACACACACACACTCACATACACACACACACACGCACATACACACACAAACACACACACTCACACACACACACACACACACACACGTGTATATATGATTTTGCTTAACACTGTAGTTTACCAGCTGTAATTGCAGGGAAAAACACAGTAAATGTGTATTTTGTAGAGAGACAGCAGAGTCCAGTCTAAGCACCAGTGATTGTGTAGCGCTGACCCACGAGGCCAGAGTGAGTTCTGCCCCAGTGCAGAAGAGTTCCCCACCCTCCCGGGGCTGTGCCCTGAAGTAAAGCCCGCTCCCTACCTCCAGCCCCCTGAATCTACCACAGGCTTGTTATTGCTTTTTCTGGACATTTGCAGGGTTCAAAGGGGAGTATCAGGAACAGAGGAGCCTCATCAGTCTAAGGGCAGGAGAGATGGAGCTGGAGCTCTGCTTCCCCACAGACCTCATATGTGCTCAGCCAGGCCGGGACTGGTGCACACAAACTGCACTGCACCTCCCTGCCTACAGAGGGCAGTGTGAAGCAGCCCTGCAGCCAGGAGGTGGTGTTAAAGGGCGGTCCTGTTATTCAGGGACTCTCACAATGACAACACCCCATGATTTCTCAGATTTCTGATCTACGCAAACTTTTTACATACGGTATGTGAAATGGTTAAGGGACTGGGGGACTCGAGGCGGCCTGGTTTTTGACCCGTGTAGCAGGAGCCACGTGAGATACAGCAGGCGTTCTTGCAATGTTGCCATAACGTTTGGGCAGAGGGTGCGTGGCTTATTAAAATTGCAGAAGTGTTAGGGCAGCATTGTGAGAATGCTGAGGAGTTAGTACGTCTGAGCCGCCCCTTTCTGAAGGCTTTTCGTTTGGATTTTTGGGGGAGGGGGAGGGGGCGGGGGCGGGGGCAGGTGGGTTTGGACAGATGGATGGGGTAAGGAGCATGCACAGAGGGGCGGGAGGGGGGGGGGGGCGTGGTCACATTTCCTGAATAAATACTGCTCTCTGCCCTCCCCGAGTCGGGGATTCAACTTTTCCAGGTGTGAGATACACAGTACAGATTTTCAGCATTGACTGACAGACGGACGGACGAGATGGAGGGGGTCTGAGGACGAGAAAAAGCTCCGCCGGCCACCAGCCCCTCCCGCCCCCGGGCGGAGCCGCTACACAGTGTCCTCCGCCAGCTTGGACCCGTCGGCTGCGGTCAGGGGCATGGCCACGTCGTTCTCGGGGTCCCTCTCGTGGGCGGCGGCGTCCAGAGGGGCCGCTTCCTCTTTGGGTGCCAGCTTGGCCCTCCGCTCCTCCTCGCGCCTTTCCCGATCCAGCAGACGGTAGTTTATGCCCATCGCCACGAACAGGAAGATGCTAGCCACGATCAGCACGATGCCACAGGCCTGGTATGTGTACTTGTAGTCATGGTAGATGTCATTCAGCTTGCCTGAGGAAGATAAAGAAGCCTGTCAATGGATGAGAACCTGCAGGGCATGATGTGACCTCAGAAAACTCCTCAGAAAACAGGTCTAAGTCCTATTAAGTGTTGGTCTTCCAAATTTTCATATTTTGCTGGTTGCCATAGAACAGCGCTCTGGTTCCTGCATGCTGCAGTTTTGTCAACATGGCAGTATGTGTCTTCTGCTTTGGCTTCTAGCCTGTTTGTTGGATGACATTGTGACATCATAGTTACAGAACTTTGACGCCATTGTTACCGTTCTGAGTATGTGCTATGCATGCAAGTTAGCAGTATGCTGCCATGGTTACAGAGCGGAGCCTGTAATGAACATAAGGGCTGGCAGTGTGTTACTGTGGTTAGGGAGCTGAGCCTGTAATGTAAATGAGGTTGTGGTTACTATGGTTACAGAGCACATCCTGTAATGGATATGATGATTGTGAATGCTAATGGTTATGGAGCTGAGCCTCTGCCTGGGGTACAGCAGCACGAGGGGATTTCGGGGGGTGCTCACCCAGCATGGGGGGTCCGAGCAGCACCGGGGCGCACTCCACAATGGTCACCAGCCCCACAGCGCTGGAGAACCTCTGCGGCCCGACCAGGTCCATCAGCGTCTCGAAGAGCACGGCGCTCAGCCAGCCGAAGGCGAAGCCGAAGAACAAGGCGTACACCACAAAGCCCGTGTAGTCCACAGAGATGGGTGCCAGCAGGTGGCACACGCCGTTGTACAGCACGGACGCGGCAAAGTAGTACTGGATCCTGGGCCGGACCAGCGTGGTGTTTGCCAACAGGCCCATGGAGGGGCGTGCCACCATGTCCACGAAAGCCAGCACCGACAGCAGGAAGGCCGCCTTGTCCTTCTCGATTCCTATGCTCTTGGCGTAGTTGCTGAGGAAGACCAAGGGCGCGAAGAGGCCGAAGAACATGATGACGTTGCCTGTGAGGTAGAGGAGGAAGCCGCGGTGCATGAAGAGCGTCAGGTCGATCACAGAGTTGATCCTCTGCATCACTGTCCGCTTCTCTGCAGGAACCACCTTCCCGTCGGGCCCCTTGGTGGCGGCCTTGGGGGGCGGGGGCTGGGGTTTGGGTCCGATGGGGCGCATGAGAGACCCCGCCACGCAGCAATTAAGCAGGAGACCCCCCAGGATGAGGAAGCTGCCTCGCCAACCGAACTGTTTGAAGAACCAGCTGTTGAGGGGGGCCAGCGTGGACAGGAACACCGGGCTGCCCGCCATGGCAATGCCGTTGGCGATGGGGCGGCGCTTGTAGAAGTACTTGCCAATCATCGTTAGGGCGGGGTTAAGGTTGAAGGCTAGACCCAGACCTAAGGAAACCCAAAGCAAAAAAACAAAAAATAAAACTACATTATTTTTACTATTGCAAACACTTCTAGGTCAGAAACCCAGCATCCACTGTTAACTCCAGTTTAAATCTAATCTCCTTATAACTGATAGCTTGATACATTACACTACATTCAGGTACTCAACAGATAACCTGATCCTCAGGAACTAACAGCAAATACGTTTCCACACACAACCCACTTACATATTTAAACCGTTGGATACAAACACAAATGTAACTGGACCGATTCTAATTCTAAAGGCCCAAAACCAGACAGACGTATTTCCTGGTTTCACTCAGAGAAATACTCATAGGACAGAAGCAGAGAGCAGTGAGTCACTAGCCCAGCTCTCTGCCTGCAGCGTGGGGCTGCTGTTCCACTGGCTGCAGTCTGGAGACACCGGGAGGCTGGAGGCAGCCAGAGATTCAAGCTGCAATCTCTGACCGGACGCCAGCGACACAGCTAATTCATCATTAACTTCTCTGGCCTCGGCTCGGGGCGACCCGATCGGTGCCAGTGTGTATCCGATGATGGATTCGTTTGGCTGGGGAACTTTCAGACACTTCCACTGCAGTACCATGGGGATCAGGAGCGCTAGCTGGCCATGGCTTTATTAGAACAGCAGACCGGCGGGTGTTCGGTTCAGTTCTACCCAAAGGGAATGAGATATCCGCCTCTGATAAGTCAGGATGCGAGCAGAGGAGCAGTCCGATGAATGAAATTACACAGTCATGATGCGAAGACGTTCCCTCTCTCTGACACACACACACACACACTCACACACACACACACACACACGCACCTCCCACCACTCCCACGCAGAAGTATAGCCCCTCCACTGTATTGCAGAAGGAGGCTGCGACCAATCCACTGCCGGACAGGACGCCCCCGATCATCATGATTGGTCGACTGCCATACTTATTCACCAGGATGCTGCTGATTGGACCTGAGAAGAGACAGAGACAGAGACAGGAAGAAGGAGGCAGGGTGGGGGGGGGGGGGGTGAGGAGGAGAAACAGAGAGAGGGAGACAGAGCGAGGGAGAGAACTTGAGTCACTGAGCACAAAATCAATCAACCTCAGGCCCGTCCCACGCGCCTCTCCTCTGTGGGAATGACTGACCGACTGACTGACTGACTGATTGCGTTTTCATACAGATGCTCGTCTGACTTAATATAGCATGCTGCGCGTTTCAGCCGCAGCTCAGCTCAGCTCAGCGGCAGTGGTGGGCGTCGCTATCTTTAACCGCTCACGCCGTTCTGTCTAAAACACTCATCTCTGCAATTCAAAATACAACAGTCATGTGCGGCTGCGATACGTAACACAGCTGAGCGAGTCCTGTTTTTACTTGCCAGGAGAATAGCGGGATATTTTTTTTACAGTGTAGGTGTATCAGATAGTAGGGTGTGCGTGTTTTAAGGAAGTGTTTAACCCCAGTTTTAGTGAGCAGCCCTGCATGGCCTAATTTAGTCATTTACACTGTGTCACTCCTTTTACAAAGCACAAGTTGTGCAATGATCTCCACCTCATTTCCTGTCAGTCAGTCTGTAAAAAAAAAAAACTTCATACTTCAACTTTCCACCACAAGGGGGAGCCCTCACCACAGGCAGCGGACAGCAGAGAAAATATGTTTCCAAGGTGGGATTCACTCTGCAACTCTGAGAAGCTTTCATCAAACACAGCCGTGACACAGTGCACACTTCCCCCAGAACACAGCTTTATTGATAATCCAACCTTAAACAAAAGCGCTTTGCGTCTCACAGAGCAGCCTGACACCCGTTTCACTCATTAAAATGATTGCATAATTTTTTATTTTTTCAGAGAATGTTAATGAGATTTTTTGAGCATGTGTGTGTGGGCGCACAAGTGTGTGTGTATGCAGGTGTATGTGTGCAGGTAGTGAGTCAGTATGTATATACATATACAATTAGCGTTTGTATGTGTGTGTATGTGTGTGTGCATATGTCCATCCCTGGATGGTGTTGAGTGTGTTAACTCCCAGCAGTGTACAGGAGCAAAGCACAGCACGGTCTGTGTGGGTGAAACCCCAGAGCTTTGTGTCCAACCGGGCGAGAGAGAGAGGAGGCGAGGGGCGGGGAGGGGACGAACAATGGCAGGTGGTGTGTGTGTGAGTGTGTGTGTGTGTGTGTGTGTGTGTGTGTGTGGGGAGCGGGGGGGGGGGGGGGGGGAAGCGTGATGGAGCTGCGGATGAGGGGGTGAGGGAGAGAGGGTTCCAGCTCTGTTCTGCCATGGTGGCCTCATGTGTCGGCCCTCCTTTCTGATGGCCTGCCATTTTGTGGACAACACTGAACAATGGCTCCACAGACTGGGCTGCAAATGGCCTCTCCAGACAAAAATCGCAAGTGCTCCAGGGTGTCAGGGCCAGACTCCTCTTCCACAGGCCTGGGCCAGAGTCCTGTTCCCCCCGGGCTGGGGAGGAAGACTGCTCACCCTGAGGTCAGCCCCCTAGCCGGCCGGAGAAGCATGGCGCGAGCAGGAGCCCCTGTTATATAACCGCAGAGAGGATTATCTGTAGTGGGAGTGTGAAAGGCAAACAGACGGGGAGCTGGGTGTGTTAGGCCCTGCTTTGTGTAACCCAGACTGGCAACATCCAAGCACAATGGTGGGGATAGGACAGTATCAAAGTCTTTCACTTAGAGGAATGGGTTTCCACGGGAGAGGGGCATGGCTGGGCTGGGACCCCCATAATTCTAAAATACATTTGGGAGATGCTGTGACCCTAATCATTTCCACACCTATGATATTTTACAGGGCCTATCAAGTGTCTCGTGCAAGAGTGGACATGGAATTTGACCGATCTGGGAATCAAACCTGCAACCTCTGAGTTACTGGTTCAGCTCCCTAACCATTATGCTACTCTGTGGGTCTTTGCACACACTCCATCATTGGGGGCAGGTTAGGGTAGCCCCAAAAACAGGGACAGCCAGCACCTCATGTATGTGTGTGTGTGTGTGTGTGTGTTTGTGTGTGTTTGTGCATCAGTGTGTGTGTTTGTGTGTGTGTGGGGGTATAGCTGAAATGAGTCAGGAACGAAAGGATCTGTTTGACGTAATGAAAAGTGTCTGGCTGACTGAAACAGACACATGTAGGCGGTATCACATCGTATGGTGCTGAATCTTACTTAGGAGCTGCGGCCACCTGGTTGGCTGATTAGCGGCCTTAGCCTAGCGCAGATGGCGGAATGTTAGGCACCAGCTTGAGCTGTATGGGCTCCTCCGTCCTCCATTTTTCACTTTCACAATCACAGCGATTCACTGAGTCTGCATCCCCATGTCCACTGCTCATTCCCACTGCCACCCATGTTAACCAATACTCCCTCACTCTTCATTACTGACCTTCCAAAATTCACTTTCATCTTAATACTCCCTCTCTATATATATATATGTAGATGTACATGTGTATATATATATGTGTGTGTGCGTGTGCCTGTGTGTGTGTGTGTGCCTGTGTGTATGTGGTGAAAAGAGACAGTGAGATAATGAGCGTTTTCAGGGAACGGGTCTAAGTTCTCTTTTAGCAGTCTGAATTAGATGGCGATACTGTTTCTATCCGATAATTCCGGGCCCCTTCACTTCTAATTCCCCTTCAGCTCCTAATGACTGCTGTGAGGAGACAAACAGATTATGC
>JAFBMS010000105.1:790000-870000 GCA_019788955.1 Albula glossodonta
GACAGAAATATAAATACAGACAGGCAGGTACACAGACAGACACAGAGAGGTACAGACAGAAATATAAATACAGACAGGCAGGTTCACAGACAGACACAGAGAGGTACAGACAGAAATATAAATACAGACAGGCAGGTACACAGACAGACACAGAGAGGTACAGACAGAACTATAAATACAGACAGGCAGGTACACAGACAGACACAGAGAGGTACAGACAGAAATATGAATACAGACAGGCAGGTACACAGACAGACAGAGATAAATGGCAAAAGACAGGCAGGTTCTTTCCGCCATCCATGTTCACAATGCAGTGCAGGAGGACAGAGTAAAACTGGCTCTCCTCTGTTAACATGCAGTCACTGGTCGACGTCCGCGAGCGTGCTGTAGCTCCTCCAATTTTGAGTTTCATGAAGCTCAAGCCTCCCTCCACAGAGGCGACATGGCCTCCTGGCTCAGCCTACTTTACCCGCTCCTCGGTCACCGTATATAGCAGTCCCCCGCGCAACCCCTCGGAATTCCAGAACAAAGGGGAAGCCAGCCCAGTTTCCACACGGCCCACTGCGTCAGCTGAGCCCAGCTGGAAACTGATGTGTGGCTCCTTATATGGGGGGACGGAATATAGGACGCTCCTCACGGCCACGTTTTCCGCTGTCAAGGTTGTAAGCAGACGGGAACAATGATCTGCTCTGAGGCCATTAAGTCGTTACAAACCGACACAGTCCTGTTAAAACTCATTGGCGACCTTACAGATCGACGAGTGAAATTTTAAAACACACAAACACCCGTTCCTTTCCCGTCCTGAGACCTGCTTTCCCTTATTTCCAACGCTCTCATCATCGGTCTTCCATTAAGATCCCTTTCCTAAATAAACTGTTGTCCTCTTGCTCATAGAAAATGCCACTGGCCACCACAGCAGAGTAACCAATATGATGAATTCTGACCTCCAGGAGCTGTATGACAGCCCATTTGTTTGGAAAGGGTAGTATTTCACTCCTGTTTTTATTTGTGAATTCTGCCCCCGTCTTTAATGAAACAAACCGCATTTCAAAACAGTTACAGCTCACTACTGAAGTGCAGTTCATCAAAACAAAAACAGTATTCACAAAGTCAGCATGCCCACATGGTGAAGGTGGACCAAAGGAGAAATGGTCAAATCAAACCAATGATTCAGACATGAAATATAGGACAGGGAGGTGGGCTGACAGCAAAAAGTGGCCTGTGTCCCAGTGAGAAAATGACCAGCAATGTTCCTGCATTCTGCACCGCTCTTGGCTTGATGAAGGTTGTCACAGTAGGTGATATTCTGGGACAGTAAGGTGAGAGCGCCTCCATGCTGTAAAATTACTGATATTGATTCAATGCACCATGATAAAAAACTGAGACTGTAGTGATGGTTTTAATGAGGCTTCGTGAATCCCCCTTAGGGTAGAGCTACACTCAGCTGTCAATCATTGACCTCTCTGAACCAATCAAAAAAGCTTTTCTCATCACAGCCATTGAGTGTCATTGGTCCAAATCATTGAGTCTCTGATGTTATGTGATCCCTCCCCCCTGATTGGTTGAATGAAAACTCCTTGTCTCAGCACACCCCAGAAACAGTGATTTGAGATAAGGACTCCCCTGGTAGTCACTTTTTGGCCCCGTTCTGTGCTTGAAAAAGGCCAAAAGAGCTGGGGGGGGGGGGGGGGGGAGTGCTGGGCAGTGATGGCTCTGCCCGCCAAAATGCCAGGGGAAAATTGAGTCTGACAGCCTTTGTCTCAGAGCTGCCCACACCCCCACCCTCCAGACCTGAGGGAGGCAAATTGGACCATGATTTGCACGGAGAACCACATAAAAGACATCCCCCAGAACCCTTACCCCCGTTTGCCAGTTTTCCACAAAATGAGAGACAGAAAGGCCAGAAAGAGAGAGTGAGAAAGAGAGAGATAACCTTGTGGTGAAGAGGGCATGCATTTTAAAAGAAGAGTCCTGGCTTGGACTCTGTCTGCAGTGAGACAATGAGCGCTTCACAAAAACCTCATGCAGACGGGTTCTCTTATTTCCCCCTTTTAACTCACAAGCCACCGTGTTTCCTTTAAACGGTTTGTGGGTTCTTAAAGCTGCACCTGACATGGAGATGGACACCTGTGTAAAGAAGGGCATGTTTTTATGTAAACTGCTGCTTTCTCTGGAGTGGAGCTCAACCAAGCAAAAAGCACAATCTGAAACCATATCTGAATACACTTTCAACTTGTGCTGAATCAGGTATGACAATAAGAAATAATAATAATAAAATTTTTTTTTGGGTTCAGTGCAGTCTCACCCACAGTCTGACACCACAAAGCATCCTCCATAAGGATGAGACACATAACAACATAATCAGCCTATCCTCCTCCTTATGCGTTCTTATGGCCAATGAGAACAAGCCTGGAACTCCTTTGACACTCAGGCATTTGGCAGACCCTCTTCCCCAGGGCCACTTACGCAGTTGCACTGTCCATTTACACAGCTGCATTTTAATGGTAGTAATTTTGGTTAGGCACCTTGCTCAAGGGTAGACCAGTAGAACACTACCTGGAAACCAAAGCCACCCCCTCTGAGATGGAGGACCAGCTCTGTCACCATTATACTGCACTGCTGCCCGAGCGGATCAAGGGTCTCGGCACCTCCAAACTTCCACAGACAGGCTGTGCTAATAGGCTAATTGTCAGCCACAACTTTTCCTACAAAAGAATAGTGGTGATAGTGTAAAAAGTCTAATCGCCCAGGACAGCCACGTCCACTAAACCAAACCCGCTATCACAGATCTGGTGACACAAATCAAGTTTCAAAAGCCTCAGGCCATGTAAGTTACTGAGACCAGACTCTATGTGAAGCTGAGTGCCCAGAGTCCATAGTAACACTCGCTTGAAAATGCGGAGGAGGTTGCATCGACGAGCGAGGATCAACACAACTGAGCGTTACTAACGGAGATAAATAGGGGTGCAGTTTTTAAAAAGTGGGTTTGTGAGTGCCAACGCTGTCTCTGCTCCAGCCCCAAAGCCCCCTCCTTTCTTGTCCTTAAGCTGCCAGAGGTGATATAGAGGCCACAGGTTCTCTGAGGCCACCTCTTTAGCCGAGGGGAAACGCGAAGCAGGAAGTGACAAGTCACAGATGGAATATGCTTTCCCTGGGCGGGACTCAAATTATGGGCCGGCGTAAGTCAGACACGGAATAGAGGGATGGCTTTTCTCTCTCTCTCTTTTTCTTCCGCAGGTCTAATTTAAAACCTGAGAGGAACTGAAAGAGGCTCTGCTGCCTGGCAGAAAAAAAGTGTGTACGTGCGCTCTAAACGAACGGGAAAAGAGCTGATCTCCGGACTTCTCTAAAGCTTTAACAGGGAGGAAGTGACTGATAAACGACAGTGGAAAATGAAACGTGCCGGCCTTGCGTTTCATTACTCCACTGGGACAACGCTGTGGTCCTCACGTCAGCCATTGTGAATCTTTCCCCAGGAGAGTTCCCTCACACAGGACAGGATTTTACACAAGGTGGACACGCCCGTGATTGTGCGGGTCAAGAAGTGAGTACAGTGCGGCCCCCTTATAACGCGATTGTTGAGATCCATAAAATGTCATCGCGAAAAAAGAGGGGTCAAGAATGTTCAAACTGACCAATTGTTGACCTAATGTCCTACAACACCCCTATTTTCACCCTATTTGGCCTGTTTTTTGCACGATTATCTTCTGGCAAGTAAATCACCTTTGAATGAAAGAATGCAGTGAAAAAAATAGCTGCTGTTGCAGCACAAATTAAAACACAAACAATTTTTTAAAGGGACCAATGACTTATATCCGAATTTGTGTTAAATTGGGGTGTGCAAAATCAGGGTTTCACTGTGTGTCAAAATGAAAGAATAAATAAGCAAATAACCCTAAAACCTAAAGCGTAGAAATAAAAAAAAAAAGACAAACAGTTTGTGGGTGTAGGAACTCATTGTCAGTCACTGTGTGGTTTCATGTTGAATTAGGATGACAGATATGGGTTGTGTTCACAGCCTCTACTGATAGGGCTGTGGAAAGTTACTCTTCACATTTAACCCATCAGCAGCTAGGCAAGGTTTACCACAGAGATCAACCGGCCCCAAACAGCCACAGAAAATGTACGTACCAGGAACAGGGGCCAGGAATGCAGTTCAGTCAAAGCAGACTTCAGAACATATTATGTAAGTGAGGTGAGGATCATCCAGCCCAACTAAACTCACCATTTAAACAGTAAGAGTGTCCAGCACTGCATCAGGTCTGGACTTGAACACAGCACTGGCCCTCAGCTTTGTCTAAAGGAATATGTTGGGGTATTTTTGCATGAAAACATCACACTCCCATGATGCACTGGTGAACTCACCAGGGTAGTCTCCCTGCCTGGCTGCACCCCCCCCCCCACCCCTCCCCTGTTAACCGGATGAAGCAGATATATATGTTGTGCAGTCTGTTTTGAATGAGGTGACCGTGCCCTTTACGAGACTAAATTTGGCCCACCGTATGTTTGCCCTCTCAAAGATGAGCTCACTCCCAAGGGAAATCAACCCTTTATATAGTACCAGCCCTCTGACTTCTGTGATAATTAATAGATTATTATTATTTTACCTGCTGCACACTTTAGCTGCAATAAAAATGAGGAGAGAAAAAAAACCTTCTGATTCCATCCTTCGAGCGGTCAAACCTTGCCTGAGCTGGGACTGCAGAGGGCTTAGGATGGCCGGGCCAGCCCCCAAACTGCCCCTGAGAGGGCAACTACAACCCCCAAACTGCCCTAATGACAGCAGGGCCAATCCCAAAACTGCCCCTGAGAGGGCAACTACAACCCCAAAACTGCCCCTGAAAGGGCAACTACAACCCACAAACTGCCCCTGAAAGGGCAATTACAACCCCCAAACCGCCCTAATAACAGCAGGGCCAACCCCCAAACTGCCCCTGAGAGGGCGACTACAACCCCCAAAGTGCCCTAATGACAGCAGGGCCAACCCCAAAACTGCCCCTGAGAGGGCAACTACAACCCTGCCCCTGAGAGGGCAACTACAACCCCCAAACTGCCCCTGAGAAAGCAACTAAAACCCTCAAACCGCCTTTATTTTAGCATTCTTGGTTTTTCATTTTATCTTATAATGAAAATAAGGGAATGATAACTGGTCTCTCTCACTGTATTCCTAACCCTCTCTCTCTCTCTCCCTCTCTCTCTCTCTCTCATACTCTCCTCTGTTCTGTTTTAGGTCTTTATCCCTGTTGTCCCCGGAGCTCAGGGGCGGCTCAGGTCTGAGGGGGAGCCCTTGTTTTGTACGTGCCCATGGCCAAGTCTGTGCACGCAGCAGAGGCTTGTGGGAAATGGCTCCACCAGCCCTTACTCATCGATGACCTGGATTACCGCCCATCCCAGACTCCTTCGCACAGGGGCCGCCCTCAGCCATATGAGGTTTGGTAAAACCTGTCTGCCTGTCTGTCTGCCACCACACTTTCCACATATCAGCTCTGACGTGGGAAAGCATTCAAAAACAAACAAATAAAATGAGACACGTCGGCTGACATGATTTCCCAATAAGGCCTCTTAGCGATCGTCAATGTGCCGACCAGCAGGCAACGGCAGGCCTGTATTGACCAACCTGTAATAATAATTTAACACTGCGTTTCAGCCCATGTGTGGATGTGGAGGAGCTGGTTTTGAAAAATGAATGTGTCATGCTGAAACAGACATCAGTTTTTTCCTCCATGACTCAATTCCTCTCACATTACCGTACAACGCTGTGTCAGGCTCTCAGAGTTAGGGTTGTATCCTGTTATGGGGTGAATGAGTTTGAGCTTCTGAGAAATTCTGCTGGAACGCTGGCCTCTGTTTATTTAAGCATTTATCTCACTTATTTGGGTGGTGCAAAGCTTTGGCTAATTTATTTAGAGTAAGTTATATTTGGTTGGATTACTACAGCTACAATCACCACACAGTATCCAAACTACAGTGTAAAAATGGTATTTCATTTGAAGATATGATCCCTGTTACCTGTGCCTTTTTTTGTTCATTGAGTGAAATGTTAGTTTTAGATTAGTAGATGTTTTAGATTACTGAATGTTCAGCGACGACTTGTCTGAGCTGCATTCTATTACGTTATTTGTACCTGACCAGGGGGAGCTCGGTAGCTCACCCAGCTTAAGAACTAGCTCAGCGCTCTGTTATGCCCCATTGGTTCAGAGAGCTGTACCGACCATGCCAGTGCAGAATGTTCTCTTGCCGTGGGGAAGGTCAGAAGGATGACCACGGAATTGCCCAGGGAAGATGGGAATTTAGTCCATGGAATTCAATGGAATCTTCTTTTAGATGGAAAGCATTTCTTAAATATCTCTTTCATATCTTGCTTCCTTTATTGAAGTATTTTTTCTTACTCTGATTACCAGGGAGGATATAACCTGCAGTCAACTGAATTTTGTGTCTACTGGCCAAAAGGGCACATGTGCCAAACTGTGCTCCTAGCACTTAGCACCCAAGCATAGCTGAGGTGCCTCAGATAGGCTAAACGGATGCTTTCACTACAGCGCTCAGCAGGGACACTCAAGCTACCGCTACCGCTACCACCAGAGGATCAACGGCGTTTGGCCACCATGAGGTATTACCCGCCCCCCCCACCCCCAACCCCAGTTTCCTGGCATTCGCAGCCAAAAGCCAGCCGGGACGGATGGTCGGTAAGGAGAGATAATATGAGAGAGATAAATAAATCAAAGACGCTTTAAGCAGATGAGATTGGCAGGCAGATCATGGGCCGCCTCCAGAGAGGGCCCCCCCCCCCCGCGAGGATACGGACAACACTGCAGAGGCCTTTATCCACTTCCTCTCCCCATAATGCTCTCTTTCAAACCGTCGTCGGAGGGGCTCGATAAAGAGAAGATAAACTCGGCTGTGTGTGTGTGTGTGTGTGTGGAAGAGGGGGGCGCGAGAGGGGGAAGGGATGGTTCTTTTTCCTCCCCGTTTGAAGTGTTTGATGACAGCCGTTATTCGGGAGGATCCGAAATGAAAACACATGGTGCTTGACCCGAGATGGACACCTGTTTTCAGGCTTCAATCTTCCCCCCACAACCCCCTCTCTCCTCCCCTCCCTCCCCTCCTCCCCACCTCCCCAACCCACCACCTCTGTCTCTCTCATTCTCCTGCTCCCTCTTACGGCACCTGCCGCACAGCTTCAGATATGAAACATTGATCTGATTAACATAAGATAAGACACAACAAAGACAAGTCAATGAAACAAAAGCTTAAAACAACTTCAAAAATGGAGGGTGAGAAAGCAGCATTCCATTCAAGGCCAAAAAAAACTTGAATGAATAAATATTTTTACATAAAAATTTTTTGACATTTTTATGACGTTCTACACTTTTTAAACAATCAGGCCATTATGTACATGTTCTGGCTGTTTCTTGATAAGAAGGAAACAAAAGCCCAGCCACAGTTATTAATCAGGATATGCAGTATCAATGTTAAGGGCTGTGCTTGGACTTCAGTCTTCAATTCTTTTTATTGCATTTGTGCAAAGTTCTGTATCCTTACATTGTATTGCGTGAGACCCTCAGCCTGCGGTTTAAGAGCTGTCAGCAGATCTTTGGGCTTTTGACAGATACGACCTTTGTGAAATCTCACGCAGAAAGTTCCCAAGGTCAAGCCCATGCTCAAGTCCCTCAGAGACCCCTATGGCACAGCCAGGTCACTTACACCCTCTGCAGAGGCGAGAGGATCTACTCTGAGGATAAGACTCAGTGTCTGCCGGATTAACTCCAGGCCTGGAGAGGGCAGTGTCTGCAGGATTAACTCCAGGCCTGGAGAGGGCAGTGTCTGCAGGATTAACTCCAGGCCTGGAGAGGGCAGTGTCTGCAGGATTAACTCCAGTCCTGGAGGGCCGCAGTGTCTGCAGGATTAACTCCAGTCCTGGAGGGCCGCAGTGTCTGCAGAATTAACTCCAGTTCTGGAGGGCCGCAGTGTCTGCAGGTTTAACTCCAGGCCTGGACTGGGCAGTGTCTGCAGGATTTACTCCAGGCCTGGAGAGGGCAGTGTCTGCAGGTTTAACTCCAGGCCTGGAGAGGGCAGTGTCTGCAGGTTTAACTCCAGTCCTGGAGGGCCGCAGTGTCTGCAGGATTAACTCCAGTCCTGGAGGGCCGCAGTGTCTGCAGGTTTAACTCCAGTCCTGGAGAGGGCAGTGTCTGCAGGTTTAACTCCAGTCCTGGAGGGCCGCAGTGTCTGCAGGATTAGCTCCAGGCCTGGAGGGGGCAGTGTCTGCAAGATTAACTCCAGGCCTGGAGGGCCGCAGTGTCTGCATGATTAACTGCAGGCATGGAGAAGGCAATGTCTGCAGGTTTAACTCCAGTCCTGGGGGGGCGCAGTGTCTGCAAGATTAACTCCAGGCCTGGAGGGGGCAGTGTCTGCAGGATTAATTCCAGGCATGGAGAGGGCAATGTCTGCAGGTTTAACTCCAGTCCTGGAGGGCCGCAATGTCTGCAGGATTAACTCCAGGCCTGGAGAGGGCAGTGTCGGCAGGTTTAACTCTAGTCCTGGAGGGCCGCAGTGTCTGCAGGATTAACTCCAGGCCTGGAGGGGGCAGTGTCTGCAGGTTTAACTCCAGGCCTGGAGAGGGCAGTGTCTGCAGGTTTAACTCCAGTCCTGGAGGGTCTTAACTCCAGTCCATTTTTACCACCTGTGATCCACAGTCAGATGGATACTCAGACTAGAGCTTGTGTTTGTACGTGAAAAAAACAAGTTCTATAACCAGTACAAGATGCAGTGCGCAGGCCTGCCGCATGATAAAACAAACTGTGCTCTGAGGCAGTGCGGGAAGTCCCGACATGTTGGATGCTTCTGCCTTCCCCCTTGGCGGTCATAAACACAGCCATACAGAAAGACCGGGGCGGGGGTGGGGGGGGGGCGATATGGACACTACAGCTGCGTTTGTTTGCCGTGACACACGTGTGGGGTCACTGATCTGGCAGCAGAGAGATGGGAAACACACACTGAACTCTGCTGTCTGACACACACCAGGCCTGGGGATTCAGGCAGCTGCCGAGGACACCTAAGCCGGGCTAGATACGCAACCAAAGGACCAAAATCAAAATCTTTTTTCTAGCTGAATTGGCATGTTGATGTACGGAAAAGTACATTTCGGACACTGTATGGTCAAAAGATGGATGTAGTCGCCCACAGAGGTCAGGGTCAGGGGCTCTACCCCCCAAGCACCTCCCACTCCACCACACCCTGCCCCGTGTAAAATGGCTCCTTTTCCTTCCCCACCCTCCCAAGCTTTCCCACTCTCATTGCTCCCTACTGCCTACCCTTCAATCCCTCCCTGCTTCCCTGTCTCTGCTGCCATCACCGAGCCATCCCCTCATGTCCCCTAGCTCCCCCTCATGTCCCCTTACTTCCCCTATGTCCCTTTACTTCCCCCATGTCCCCTAGCTTCCCCCATGTCCCCTAGCTTCCCTCATGTCCCCTAGCTCCCCCTCATGTCCCCTAGCTTCCCCCATGTCCCCTAGCTTCCCCTCACGTCCCCTAGCTCCCCCTCATGTCCCCTTACTTCCCTCATGTCCCCTAGCTCCCCCTCATGTCCCCTAGCTCCCCCTCATGTCCCCTTACTTCCCCTCATGTCCCCTAGCTCCCCCTCATGTCCCCTAGCTTCCCCCATGTCCCCTTACTTCCCCCATGTCCCCTAGCTTCCCCTCACGTCCCCTAGCTCCCCCTCATGTCCCCTAGCTCCCCCTCATGTCCCCTTGCTTCCCCTCATGTCCCCTAGCTCCCCCTCATGTCCCCTAGCTTCCCTCATGTCCCATAGCTCCCCCTCATGTCCCCTTGCTTCCCCTCATGTCCCCTAGCTCCCCCTCATGTCCCCTAGCTTCCCCCATGTCCCCTAGCTCCCCCTCATGTCCCCTTACTTCCCCCATGTCCCCTAGCTTCCCCTCATGTCCCCTAGCTCCCCCTCATGTCCCCTAGCTCCCCCTCATGTCCCTTTACTTCCCCCATGTCCCCTAGCTCCCCCTCATGTCCCCTTACTTCCCCCATGTCCCCTAGCTCCCCCCCATGTCCCCTAGCTTCCCTCATGTCCCCTAGCTCCCCCTCATATCCCCTTACTTCCCCCATGTCCCCTAGCTCCCCCTCATGTCCCCTTACTTCCCCCATGTCCCCTAGCTTCCCCTCATGTCCCCTAGCTCCCCCTCATGTCCCCTAGCTTCCCTCATGTCCCCTTACTTCCCCCATGTCCCCTAGCTCCCCCTCATATCCCCTTACTTCCCCCATGTCCCCTAGCTCCCCCTCATGTCCCCTAGCTTCCCTCATGTCCCCTAGCTCCCCCTCATATCCCCTTACTTCCCCCATGTCCCCTAGCTCCCCCTCATGTCCCCTAGCTTCCCTCATGTCCCCTAGCTCCCCCTCATGTCCCCTTACTTCCCCCATATCCCCTAGCTTCCCTCATGTCCCCTTACTTCCCCTCATGTCCCCTTACTTCCCTCATGTCCCCTAGCTCCCCCTCATATCCCCTTACTTCCCCCATGTCCCCTAGCTTCCCTCATGTCCCCTAGCTTCCCTCATGTCCCCTAGTGTCCCCCATGTCCCCTTACTTCCCCTCATGTCCCCTAGTGTCCCCCATGTCCCCTAGCTCCCCCTCATGTCCCCTAGTGTCCCCCATGTCCCATAGCTCCCCCTCATGTCCCCTTACTTCCCCTCATGTCCCCTAGCTCCCCCTCATGTCCCCTAGCTTCCCCCATGTCCTCTAGCTCCCCCTCATGTCCCCTTACTTCCCCCATGTCCCCTAGCTCCCCCTCATGTCCCCTTACTTCCCCTCATGTCCCCTAGCTCCCCCTCATGTCCCCTAGCTTCCCCCATGTCCTCTAGCTCCCCCTCATGTCCCCTTACTTCCCCCATGTCCCCTAGCTTCCCTCATGTCCCCTTACTTCCCCTCATGTCCCCTCGCTTCCCCTCATGTCCCCTAGCTTCCCCCATGTCCCCTAGCTTCCCCTCTTGTCCACTAGCTTCTCCCATGTCCCCTAGCTGTCCCCTTACACCCCTAGCAACCCCCCCCACCCCTTTGCTGTACTCACCCCCTCCGTACATGACGGCCAGCATGATGGAGGATATCCAGGAGACCTCGCTGCTGGTGGCATTGAAGATGACCTCGATCTCCTTGAAGAAGACGGTGATGGACTTGGGGAAGGCGTAGGAGAAGCCAATGGAGATGAAGGCTCCCGCCACAACCGCCCAGCCCCAGCCCCCCTCAGGCGGGGTGTACCCCACTGGTCCTCCGATTGCTGGCGGCATGGTTGCTCTCGCTTGGGTGTCTTACTGTCGGTGGCTTCTGCAGCAGAGAGAGACGGAAACAGGCGGGGGATGTGAAACCGTATCACTAACAGCAGGCAGGGCCTGTTAAAGTTTACGTGGGTTGCCATAATGAGGGTGTGTTCAGCACGCCACTCCAACGCTGTTAGCAAACCACCAAATCCGTCACCAAAGCTGCCAATGAGAAGTAGTACTGCAGCTGTGTCAACCCTTAACAGCTGTGAATATGACACAAATACAACGTAAAAAATCTTTACACATCATCTCAGATTCAGCAGTTTTGATGGAGATTGTTCTAATGAGGAGCTATCTCCTCCGAAAGGAAGAGCTGTTACCCGCGGCTCTAAAACAAGAGATCCGGCTCCCGATATATCAGCGGCAAAGCAAACGAGAGCGACGCATGAGATAGGAGGAGGAGAGAGTGTGTAAACAGTCTTGTACTTGTATCATTACGGTGCGTTTAACTCCTGTAACTGTTTAACTTGGAGTGTAATTACATCGAGCCGTGTTCGGGGAGGACTTTGATATGGCTCCTTCCTCCAGGGTCTGGTTCACGGTTCAGCCCACGAACAGCGCACCACCTCCTGTTACTCTAATGCCCGCCATCCAGGAGAGGCCTGACAGCCGCGATTTCAGCACAACAGCCGTAATTTCATCAGAAAAAAAAAGAAAAGCGTTTACGTGGGAGGGAAGTCTGAGCCGTGCAGTCAGAAATCGCTGTGCAGGCATCCTTGGGTTCAGACGTCTTAATTAAGCGTGCAGTCTGCAGCCTGCTCTGGTAGCCTGGATACAGGGACTGAGGTGGCCAGTGGAGACCTGTGGCCTCCATAACAAACACTGTGGAAGGAACAAGACCGGCCAGTCTCACACCCCCACCAGCTCAGCTATCACTCCTAGCAGCAGGGGATTTAACCCTGGGCTACAAGCCAAACCACAGACTGCTTCCACCCCCACTCTCCCATTTAATGCAAATTGTGCTCTGAGAAATATGAGAAATATGAGCACCCTCGGACTCAACGATGTCCCTGGTCACCCACAACCCCAAGGTCAAAGATGTGACCTGCCGTGGAGCCACAGGACCCACTAACCATTAGTCACAGGGAACCCTGGGATAGTGGAGGCCATTCCTGGACCACACCGGACATGCCCAGGCTTCCGCTGCCAAACTCCCATGATCCTCAGCGTCAGCTGTGATGGATGAGGGCCCAGCCCTGGTTGGCCCCCGTGAGTGGTCCATAAAGCACGCACATCAATCAAACCCCCTGAACGGCGCCTGAACTCTGCCAGCTTAAAGGCTTTGGGGGAAACCGCTCACTACAGGTGGGGGGGGGATGATTGGTGGGGCTGAATTTGGTGGGGCTGTACTTCAGGGATACCTGGATGGGTAGAGGGGTGCATGCATTACTGCTGAATCCCGGAACAGGAAAGCAGGGGAGTCAATTAATTTGGATGGAGAACAGGCTGATCTATAAGGGGCTGGGGCAATTGAGCGTTATGTTCCACCAGATGGGGCCTGAGTTTACATTGCTTTGATGCTAAAGCAAATTCTGAACAATGTAGGCCATATTGTGGAGGCAGAGTCTGCTGTCAAATGGAATTATTTTCTTGGGAGGAAGCCAGCCAGAGGCTCTCTTAGGCTGCGAGGGAGAGACATGGGGAAAGCGATGAATGAAGTGCCCCTGAAACGTTTTTTTTTTTGGTACGGATGAAATGAAGATCATCAAGATCGTTCAAAAGTGCGCATCACGCATGAGCTAGAATTCCAGGTGCAGCCCGTTGCCTTAGGAACGTCCTGTTTTAACAGGATGCTAAAAGGTTACGGCCGAGTGCAGCCCTTTTCCTCATCTCAATAGACATCGGCAGATGAGGCGTGATGAGAGGGTCTAAGTATTTGTATATGCCTTTGAAGAACGATCAATTGTTTCCAAGTAGCAAGTTAGCTGGGCTGTGGGGGGGGGGGGGTCAAGTCATTGCCATTACTAAGAAACCAATTAAGGCTCCAACAACAGCCCTGAGGACGCTCACACGTTGAATTTCCCACACTGCCACCTACAAGCTAATGCCAGCAGCCAAGCCTCGCAACAGGCCTGGCAATGTGTCACTCTAATCAGTCAAATTTCTGCGCACCATCTTTTGCTAATAAACGGATGGGCCAGTAACAACCGCTGACTGATCCTGCCACACAGAGGAAATGTGATACAGCGGAACACCTATGCCAGCCCAATCCATTATCACCAATCAGATCGCAGGAAACAGGGCAGAGAAGTTAGCACAGTTATTCAGAGATAAGTGTGATAAGTGTCTAGAATCTAGACTATTAATAATTGACTATAAATCAGCTAAACATGGCTGTCCATAACGCACTCATTTTCACTGAAGCAGTGGCTAATGTTTTCATTTGTGCACCATTTTCATTCTTTCAATATAATGTTTTTTCTTAATGCGAAACAGGAAGCAGAGAGAGGGTCTCTGGAGGGCCAGCGGAGTCGGGTAACGGGATGGCCTTTCAGAAATCTCTCTGGCGTTTGATACGTGCATTCACACCCAGCAGTCATTACCGAGGAGATGGCCTGACATCGCCACCGCGCTGGAACAGGAGCTCCACCTGCTCACCTACTCGGGCGTGGCTTCAGAACAAATCGTTCCATCTGCAATCTTTCCTGGCCCGATTTCAGACAGTTTAATGGCTCTGTTCGCAGGTGTAAAGACAGCGACACAATTCTAAAGTTCAAATGCTGCAGCTCTCCTTATCTGAGAGTAAACCGTAACACCAACACCAAAGTCTATGTCAACTAAGCCAATTTCTTGAATGAAACCCACTTAGGTGCATAAATAAAAAGAAAATATATAGACAAAGGCAGCATGTTGGCCATTCTTTTCCAATGAATCCAAATAATCTACACGTTACACAAGTATTAGTGCTCTTCCAAAGGTAGCTTTGAAGATATAATCAGAGTTTAGATTAGAACAAATTCACTACTAACAGGCACTTCACAGATACATACAGTTCACTGCATATTGTCAAACAGGTCGGGATCCAAGACAGGGTCACAGCTGTGGGTCATGAGATAAGCATAAAAAAAATAATACTTTGTCTCAGAGCCAATCAAACACACTCTGTGAGAGCATACACACATGCTATTTTATTTCATATTGAGTAGTTTATACTGAATCCAATAAAACACTAAAAGAAACTTATGTTGGAACGTAAAACCAGCGCGGTGTACACAGAAGCGGATCAAGCTGAAGTGCTGGAGAGTATATATTTGTGAAGCTTCAATATTTGCTTGTGTGTTGACTGAGCCAGAGGTCGCACTTGATAGCGCTCATTCACGTTCGCTTGATAAGGCGCGCCGGCGGATGCGGACCTCCGCTTTATCATCGTTCGAATGCTTAGACAGCTGCCTGCCCGAGAAACGATTTGGATCAAATAACGCTACTCCACCACCGCCTCCACACCAAACGGCACCCTGAAACCCCAAACGGCCGGGATTCTCATCACTCAAAGCCGGCCTTGTAACAGTTACCAGAGCAGGGGGCATCCAAACCAATCACAGACATGCCAAAAAATGTTTTAAAGGACCCTGACATTCTGGATTAGTCATCAAGTTATGCTAAGGGGTTTGGAGGGCGCTATCCTGCCAGTGTTGGGCTGGGGAACTAAAATAAGCCAACACGTACAACCCCCCCAGCCCAGGTCCTGCATAGCTGGTGCATGTGGGGCCCATTTCAAGCAGGATGACCCCTCCCACATGTGTGTCATTCCACAAAGGAACAGAAAGCACGAGGCGACCCTCTCACCCCTGTCTGCCAGGCTGCCGTGTCCTCGGCGCCCGCCACCGTGCCATGTCCCGAAAAGGAGAACAGGGCCCAGACGAACGGAAACGGGAACGGGTGCACCAGCTGTGTGTGCAAACCGCGCGCGCAAGCCGAAGGACAGGGGTCTAAGGCTGCAGCTCTCCTCCCAGGACCGAGGGGGAGGGCCGGAGCAGCGTGAAAGCACGAGGGACTGACTCTCTGAGAAGCTGAGACTGAACACTATCAATGCCACAAATGCAGTTAAAGGCCAGGGCTGAGTAAATATTAGGGGTGTCAGTTTGTTAAAAAAATAATCCCCCAGCTGATCAGATACAAGTTCTTAAAATGTTTCTTAGTCGAGTGTCAAACACCAATCTACCATCCGATAGCGAAACATACCACTGAAGATCTATAAAGCACATCTAGTGTGCAGTAAGACACAAGTCAAGACACAAGATTCTCTTTATATAGTGTTACCTTTACCGCACAAAGAGGCTTAGCAAAAAATTCCTGATGTTGATCAAGGCTGTATGGGATGTCAGGAGTGTTCTCATGTGTCTTATTTAAAACCATATACACCATTACACACATTATAATATTTGAGAAATACATTAAATATGCAATAAAAAATAACACTGTGCTCCAAAACACTTATTTGATAAAATAAAACAATTACTATCACCCTAATTAATTGACTCAGAACAACTGTTACACAAACACTTTTACAAAGTCAAACTATCCAAATTGTGTTCGTGGCAATTCAGAATGTGTGCATTGATCTGTTCAGTCAAGTTTGTTCCAAACCAAACTCTGAACCCAGGCAAGAAAGTAGTGAACCCCACAGTAGAAATGTTGCAGTCTGAGATTGTGATAACACTAAACTCCTGCAAGTGCAACTGATGTTTATCTCCACGGTGGTTGAGATGTTTGAGCGCTCAGTGAGGGGCCTTTTCTGTCATTATCTCAGCATCGACGCTCTGCTAGTCTCAAACGCTGATCACACGCTTCGGTTAGCTTCAGCCAATAAATAAACACAGATAAACTGCCCGCCCCTTTCTGTCAGAGAAGCATGCACGTACATGCTAAATGAGCCTTGAACCACCTTTTGTTTTGGGTCTGCTAGTCCGCCAGTAATCTTGTTAAAAGATCCTGAGCCCGATATGAATGATCTGCCATCGCTCAGCGGTGCTGCGATCCTTGTTTTAGTGAGTGGGGGGGTTTCCTACCTTTGCAGTAGAGCTCTTAAAGCAGACGGATCCTGCAGGCTGAGGGGGTGACGCTGGCGCTCGTTGGGCTCAAGCCGTGGCACAGAGAGCAGCAACTGCGCGCATCCAAATTGGAAGCATGTGGTTTGAGGCGAGGTGGCGGAGCCGAGCGTTTACGGAGACGCACAGCTCGAGGCAGCTGCGACTACTCTGCACAAAGTCCTAGCAGGTCTGTCCTGACCCTTACGGCCACCAGCGGTGACCCCTCTAATGTTGTAATGACACTGCTTCCTGTGGCGGGGCGGTGACGGCAGAGAGAGAGAGCGAGAGAGAGAGAGAGAGAGAGAGAGAGAGGGGAACGTGAATATACTCACTCACTCACTCACTCATGTGGGAAGAGGGGTGGAGGGGGAGAGAAAGAGGGAGGAAAAGGAGGGAGGGAGAGAGAGACACACAGACACATGTAGACAGACAGGGAGGGGAGAGAGAGGCACAGAGAGTAACTGTGTGTGTGAGAGAGAGAAATAGAGAAGGAAAAAAGAAAAAAGTTTGCATTTGTTCCATGTTTCGCACAGTTTCGCCGGGCTGAGCCAGCTGCCTCTGGGCACCACAGTCCTAATTGGCAAGTTCAGGCTCTCCCTGATTGGCTGCCTGAGCACTGCCTCTCCCAGCAGGCCCCGCCCTCCCTCCATGCCGCTCCCTCTCAGGGATAGCTGAGCCACACGTACAGTGCCACGGCGTACGTGGTCCCTCGCGCACGTAGGATGCGGAAAACATCTGCGGCGGCTTGATAAAACGTGTTTTTCTCTCCGTAATTGATTGGCCTATTAATTGGAAAATACAATGGGATTATGGGTAAGGCAGAGCCACAATGCTCACGCATCCTGGACAACAAAGGGAGGTGTATTGTTCCAGGCTGGCCCTGGAGACGTGTCTGGAGGGCAGGGGAGGGCTGGGCTACATCACAGCACAAGATCCGGTCAACCCAAAGAGCTTCCCAATCCCCAGAGGGGTGATTTAGCCCCCCCACACTGAACTCTGGGAAAGGAAAGGGCCGGAGAGCGCGTGTGGAGTTATCCAAACACACACAGTGCCGGGGGTTCAGCGCAGACTACCAAACCCCCTTTAATTATCCTCGCAGGTTAGGGATAGATAGCCCCCTCTGGCTCATTTTTTTAACTGCGCGATGCCCTGCTGCCTGTGTTGTGTTTGTCCTCTTTAAATTTCATTTGGAAATGACTGCAGCATTCCGGCAGCAGGAACAGTGGGACCCCGCTTCCCACAGAAACAAACACCACGAATACAACGCAAAACATGTTGACTACTCTGCAGAGGCGTGATGTTTTTCAGAATCTTTTAACTGAGGAGGGAATTACATTCTTTTAAAAAAATAAGTGTGTTTGTTTTCTCACTATTACTTACAGAAGTACCTGGAAACTTGTCCTGGAAACTTGTCCCATGCTAACATTTAAGGTATGCCGAACATCTACAAAGTTCAAGCTGAGATCAAGAAAACCCTGCAGGGGCTCCATGAGGTGTACCCCTTATCTGACATCCACCACATGACATGGACAACACCAAAAAGACAAATAAACAAAAAGATTCTCAGTGTAAATGCAGTTCACTCACACACTTCAGGTTAGTTTCTCGAGAAAGGGAGAAATGAGGATTTGGAGTCACACGACAGTCAAACAACGATAAAATAAGTTAGATAATGATCACAGTTCCTAGGAACACTTGTTTGCGGAAATTCACACCTTGCTTTACATGGAAACTTTGTATTAATTAGGCCTGCAAAAGTAATCTGCCCAATAAATACCTGGAAAATATAGCCCAGAACCTACCCCGTTCTTCTCATATCAACTTTGGATAAGAAACTCCTGAGTATTTCAACCTCCTTCTGACATAACATGTAAATAAAAACAGTATGAGTGATCCCCACACAACGGACAGTCTTTAGTCAACATCAATACTGCAGACTGGATTTTTTTTTATTTTTATGCAACAAGTGAGCGTATGGTCACATCACTGCGAGCACCTCAATTTACACTATCTCCTCCCCCCACAACCAGTGTATGCCATGTTCATAAACTCATAAACCTTCATTAACACACATATAGACATACAAATCCCATCAGTGTGTCTACAGTTCTCAGTCTGACCCCTAACCAGATGCCTTGATCTACGAAGAAGAATTTTTAAAGTGGTACCAAAATATTCAGGTATATCCCCATGTATCCCCTCTAATACTGAAAAGGACAAAAAAAATACTGAAAAGATTTTGCATTCAGGTGTGCAGAAGTGTCTTGTAATTGGGTTTTACGAGTGAAAGGCACTTTAGCGTCTTAAGAGATGGGTCATCCGCTGTGAGCATGGAGGATTAGAAGGAAGGATGAAAGGGATTTTTTCGTGGAAAAGCTAATAAACCATTATGGGGCTACAGAAGCCATTGCATTAATAATGTCGCCCTGCAGGTGACGGGGGGAGGGGGGGGGGGGGGGGCTTGCATAGCGTCTCCTGTATGTACCTGATTCTCACAGAGACCAACAAGCTACCATAGCCATTCCTTTCAGAGTCTCATTCTCCCAAAGCTAGCGTATCCTCTTCTATAAGGCTTTGACTCTACCAAAGAACAACACACCATAAGCTACTTTCAACAATACATAATCCTCCCTTTATCATGACCAAGCCATATGGGTGTTTACATTTCCTTTGAACACTAATATTTACACTGAAAGCATGTTCAGATTTGGTCCTGCACAGGCTATAAAGAGTCTGAATTTGAAGCTGACAGGAGCAGTTGTTTCCTTATGCCTTTGGATGTTGGATCCCTGAGCTAGTAAGGTGTAGCTTAATGTACACTGACTACAGTGTAGCATAACGGACGAGCATTTACTTATCAATTTTAGCTGCATAGCGCTTATTTCAGTAGCATTGTCACAAAGCAGCTTTACATTGCACACAGAACCCAGGCCCAACACCTCCTCTGGGGTGCAGTAGCAAGGAAAAAACTCCGGAACCAAAAGGAAGAAATGTTTCTGGATCTTGCCCCCCACCCTGCACAGTATTGTCCCTTATAAAAAAAAAAGTGTTTATTTGTGAAAGTGTTAAACCTTCACTCGCCGCCAAGAAAAGCATCTGAATAAATCTCCTCCAACAGCATTGTATATCAATATTACAATACGCTCTTTATTGCCACGCTCACTTTCCGCCATCGTCTGCCCTCGGTTTTACACTGACAGTCACAACAACCTAGCTCTCTGTATTTCAGTACATGAAAAGTATACTTAAGTTTATAAAATCACTTAACTGTACACAAAGAGAAAAGAGAAAGTGGACTTTCAGTGCACTAACTGGGATTCAGCTCACCTGTGTGTGTGTGTGTGTGTGTGTGTTGGTTTGTCCCACGTGTGCTAGTGTGGAGCATGTGCATACGTGTTGGCAAGTTGGTGTGTCTGTGTGTGTGTGTGTGTGTATGTGTGTGTTTGAATTAGTGGTGGTTCCTTAGTGGATTGTGATCGTTTTCTGATGCAGTGTGCGAGTTTGTCTTGGCGTGCTCTGTATCCTCATGTCTGTGTGTGTGTGTGTGTGTGTGTGTGTGTGTGTGTGTGTGTGAATTAGTTTTTGTTCCTTAGTGGGATTGTGATTGTTTTCTAATGCGCAGTGTGTGTGTGTGTTTGTGTTGGCGTGTTCTATATCTACATGTGTGTGTGTGTTTGTTTTGGTATTACACACACACACACACACAGACATGAGGATACAGAGCATGCCAACACAAACACACACACTGCATCAGAAAACAATCACATATGTTGTGTGTGCATGGGTGTGTCTGTGTTGTGTGTACATGATAAATGCTAGTGCTACATATTTAATTATTATTTAATAAAGAAATTGTTTTACAAACCTTTTCTTGCACATTGCTATTACATTTTGCCTATTGATTGCATTGCAGTGGCAAATATAACATAATTCCCACACAGATAATGAAGAGACAGCTTTCATCTAATCTTCTCAATCTCATTTTATGCTTTCTTTTAGATGACAACACAAATACACTGTAACATTCTTATACAGAACACATAGAGTGTTTAAATCAGTCTATTTCTGCAGTCACATTTGTGGAGTGGAACCTTGTGTTATGTGTACCATGTTGTGGTCTCTTTGCTGGTAGCCCAATGAATAGAGCCTTGTGAACCATTCTGGTCCAGAGTCTGCCCACTTTGACTTCCTACTCATGTTTCACAGGGAAAAAAAAAAACTCGGTGAGCTTCTCCGACTGTCAACAGATGTGATAAATCACCTCATCAGCTCACTGTTTTAAAAGTAAATCTATCGCTAATGGCGAAATCGTTAACGTTTCAGCCTGCCAATCCGAGCCAAAGACTGAGGACAAAGAAGATCGCAATCTTCATCGCTTAGCGAGAACGTTTTTTCAAGCAAAGACGAATGCAATCTCACAGCAGACTTTATTATTCAAAGACATGCTTGGCTCTTTTTTCCCCTTTTAAAAATGCTTGTATGGCCTACTGTTCTTCTGAGTGAGTGCCCCTGACCTTGGTCTGACCTCTAGCCTGAATAGTTCTCCAACGCTTTACTCAAGGTAATGAGGCAAATCAGAAATGAAAAACTCATTTGTTGTTGATATTAAAACAGACAGGAGATTAAATTAAAAATCAGTTAAGGAGGAATGTGGACAGAAAGCAGTCTGAAAGAAGTTCACAAGTCAGGTCTTCCAATTAATTCTATGAATGAACTCTGGGGTCATTGAAAAAACAAATTCGCTATAGTGAGAGCTTCTCTATTACCATGCACGGCCTAGCCCACAGTAACCGAACAATGGCAAACGCTGGCTAACACTGGAACTCTGTCCTGAATCGCTAGCCTACATGCTATAATCCTACACCACGACTGCTCATTACTTACTACTGCAACTCAAAACTGTTACTACTGCAGTACCACAGCAAAGCTCAGTCTTAATTTTAATGGTTACGTTATTGATTCTCTGATGCTTGTGTGATACAACAATACCTGCTTACAGACTAATACACAAATCTATGCAGGCTTTCCTTATCGCACGCTTATCTGTAGGCAAATAAATGAACAACATCTTCGCATAATGACTAACTGAAAACCTATCTGCTTTATAATGGAGAAAAGAAATAGTAGAATGAGGTATTCAAGAGAGAATGTCCACAGAGGCCCCTCCATGGAGACGGCTGAAAGCGTTGGCTGAAATCGAAGTGGCCGCCACACGGAACTTAGCCGCCCGAAAGTCAGACACAATGGGCTTGTGTTACCCTTGCGCTGTTTTTTGGATTCTAATTGCAGGATGTGTTGATATAATCGTCCTACGCTTCCCTTACCTTCCTGATTCCCAGCATGCTCCAGGCAGCATTAATGACTAAAACAGGCCGCACAGGCGACAGGTGTTAGTACACGTGCCGGTGTCATTCAGCTGCTTAAGTGGAACATTCACTACATGAAAAAATTGGGTCAAATGTGGCTCAGTGTGTGAAGGTCATCTTATCTCACCACATTCCTTTGGCTGTATCGATAGGGAGGGATTAAAAAAAATATAGCCCCAATTTAAAAAAATACATAAATTTAAAAACAGCAAAAATGGAAAGGCAGCCATATATTTTACTGTGCCATTTGCGAGAGAACGTGATTAGAAAAAGCCCAAACAATTCCAGATAAAACCTTCAGGAGGGCATTCGCTAACAGGCTTACTGTCATAAGATTCCGCCTCTTAAACCCAACGTTTATTCCCCGTAATTGAACAAAGATTTGGCCTTATATACAGAATCAGAATCTTTGATTCCAGGCCAAGGCCATAATGCACAAGGTTTTTAACTGTGGGATTACAACTGATTATCCCGGCTCTGAGAAGTTTACACCCTGAAAAAGCTTATTACACGCCACAATCACCATCTCCATCAGTCTGTTTGCTAAACAAATGACTGCAACGGAAAAAAAGAAAAACTCAGTCCAGCAGGCTCTAGCCTATGTCCATGCCAAAAGTGCATTCACCCCCGTGTTTCACTCATGAAGTTGAGATGAGGATGAGGATTTGTTTCTACTTAGCCTTAAAGCGTTTTTTTTTTTTTTGAGCAGTGCACCGATTACTGTTCAGGCTTATGAGAGGTGGCATGACCTCCACCTTCCCAAAATACGCAGACTTTCCCTAATTTTCTTTTTTAATGGACCTGCCCATGGGAACAAGCTCTTCCTCAGAAACCTCCGTTGAGCAAACCTGTGTTGGCTCCACTCCGCAGCTGAAACCGTGCCGGTGTAGCTCTGGAGATCAAAGCGGGCAGCTATGTGCAGACATGTGAGATGACAAACATGCATTACAGCTTGTGCCCTACGGAAAACCCGTGAGTGTGACCTCATATAAAAGTGTCAGCTAAGGCTAATATTAGTCTGCTCTGGCTGTCAACTTTTAAATTTCGCAATGTAATGATATTTATGTATAATCACAGTAGACCGCCAATTTTCTTGATCATTTTGAAATTGTGCCTACCAGTAACAACCCCTTTGCTCTTCTGAAACACCTATCTAGACCTGATACTAACATGCGGCACCAATTATCTGATCATAATAACTGAATGTGTCTCACAGGCTTAGATTACACTGAAAATGAATTGTAATCTATAACTGTATTTGGAAGTTGGCTGGGACACACTGTGCTCGAATTTCTGCAGACCATAGATGCTATCAACTAATAAAAACTCATAACATATATTAACACTCATAACATATACATAACAGCCCCAATGATTAGTTGATTAATCGATTGGTTGATAGAAAGAAAAGTAATTGCCAACTATTTTGATAACAAGTGAATCATTTCAGTCATTTTTGAAGCAAGAATGCCACAAATTTGATGGTTCTATGTTCTCAAAAAATGAGAACATAGAACATGAAAATCTGCAGCTTTTCTTGGTCTTACATTATAGTAAATTGAATATTTTGGGGTTTTGGACTGTGGGTCAGACAAAACGAGGCATTTAATGACATCACCTTGTGCTCTAGGAAACTGTAAGGGGCATTTTTCACCATCTTCTGATGTTTTATACACCACACGGTTAATAGATTAATCAAGAAAATCATTGGCAGATTAATCGATAATGAAAATAATTGTTAGTTGCAGCCCTAGTCCTGACCCCAGCTGCTCACAGTCGGCGCGGCTCTGCCACACTTCGCCCCTGACCAATCCACTTCCTCTAACCTGGAGGCCATATGTCATTCAGTGACTTCAGCTCGACAGCTTCCTCAATGAGCGGCTGTGTTCGTTCCGGCGATCACGGCTTCCTCATAGCATTAGCCACGTTAGCCACGCGTGCCGGGCATTTCGGTTTTACAAGCGGGGGTTCAGCCATGATTTACACAGGGTGACTGAGGGAAGATGTGTGAGGGGTTAGCTGAATGGACATGTAGCTGATCTTGTTTTTTAGTTTTTTTTTGTTGTTTTTTTGGAAGTTGCATGCTTGTTGCTTGATTGAAGAGATCATACGTAGAAGTGAAAGAGTTCATCTTTCTATATTGGTCTGACTAGAGAGTGTGATGGGGGGGTGGGGGTGGGGGTGTGGGGGGGTCCACAGTAACCATTGACCTTTGTTCTCCCTTTCTGTGGGACTATGTTGAACAAGCAAACGTGGTCTTCAGAGAGGGTAGCCATAGTTACAGTGGTGACGGCAACCATTAAAGCAGGAAAAGAAAACAAACGCAACACAAACAAAAAAACAAAACAGAAACCCCAAAACCAAAGCAAAGCAAAAAAAAAAGAAAAAAAATGGCTGAATCGATTGAACAGAAAAAATGTAAATAAACGCAGAGAGGGCCTCTGACATATCTTTGAAGTGCGCTTTATCGCGGAAAACGGCGGTTTCCTACCTATAGGATCATACGCCTGTAGAACAAAGCCAAGCAGGACCCGGGGGGGGGGGGGGGCAGACGTAAAGGTCAGATTCTAACACTCAAAAGGGGCCCCCCGATCGAAGAGGTGTGCTGACCACCCTTTCAGGGGGTGAGGGGGGGGTGGTGTCTTACGGACCTGGGCCAGAATAATCCTGTCACTGTTATGTCTCAACGCCTGCCAAAGAAATTCCAGAGAGATCAGGCCAATAGCTAATACGGCAGTTCTGAGTCTCATCCAAAAACAGCCACCGTAGAGGCCCAGCCAAAACATTGAGCTGCCTGAAGCTCCCTTGCCCATTACAGGCTACAAAGTAAAACTGATCCTAGACCAGCAGTCACATTCATAAAGCATTTCAGAGTAGCAATTCTGAGATAAGATCTCAAAAGATCTCAGATAAGGTTTCCCTGGTGCATGTGGTAACCTGGTACATTACAGGCTAAAATGCAAAACTGATCCTAATCCAGCACTCACATTTATAAAGAATCTCAGAGCATCTCAGAGCTCTGATCTAGGATCAGTTTTTCACTCCACGGAGCTCACAAAATATACAACAAACAATTTCATATGCAACAAAGCAGATGTAACCCTCAGTGGTCAAGGGAAATAACTGAAAAATTAAATCAAATTGAAGGTTGAACAAAACTGAATGACTGAACGATGAAACAGTTTGGTGTTTTGACATATTTCAAAGAGAAACCTGTGGCTCCATATTAAAGAATTTCTTGATTCTTGATGTTATTTCAACTATTATTTGAGTTAGTAACAGTTAGGTCAGTCATCTCCACTCTCCTGTCTACCCGTTGTACACCCTGCGCCAGGCAGAAGCAGATGGGCTCCCCCTCTGAGCCAGGTTCTGCTCAGGGTTTCTTCCTGTTGGTCAGGGAGTTTTTCCTTGCCACTGTTGCTCTGAGGGGGTTCCAGGCCAGGGACTGATTGTAAAGCTGCTTTGTGACAACTTGTTGTAAAAAGCGATATACAAATAAAATTGAATTGATAATTTTATTACAAATTGTATGAACTGAATTAATTCACTTCATACAGTGTGTCCTCTGTCATACGGTATCACCATATTATCAGCCACACACTTACCATTCTAACCTTTCTCCAAAGAAGGTCAAAGACACATTCTCACTCAGGAGAGAAAATGCATTTAAAAGAAAAGAACCACCTGTCAACAGCAGTGAAGTGGGAACCCCCATTATTAAATAATAATTTTCCAGCAGCTCAGTAAAGCTTAAGAACTCAAGCTGTTTGGGGGGGGGGGGGGGGGGGGTTGAAGTAAAAAAAAAAGCATAGTAATATACCTTTGTCCTTCATCTTTGGAATCCTAAGTAGCTCTCCTTAAGGCCACATATCAGCTGAAATTATTTCTCGTCCGAGCGACATGGGAGAGGCCTGGGGTCGAGCGGACCACCCTGGCGTGGAGCCAATCCCCCTGTTCGTCATTCCCTCACCGTCCCAGTGCTGCCGTCCATAAGCATCAGAAGCAGTGGGTTTGCGTGACACGCTACAAAGGCTAATTACCCCCGCCGGCCCGCTTGTCAGAGGCTCTGTGTGTCCGGCGATTCGCAGTGACCAGCGGCGGCCATGTGGCGCCATCTTTCTCCCGCATCGGACCCTGGCCGGCCCAAGGGCCAAGTGAGTTTGAGGCTGGCTCCTGGTAGGGTGGAAGCCAGGGGTGCGGCCCTTTTTATGTACCAAGTTTTTTCACTTCGCACTTCAACTCAACACCAACAGGGGGTGCCCACCTGCCCACCCTAGCTACAACAGGACCACCCTGAGAATCTTAATGAATACATGGCCTACAGAGCTTGTCATTTTTGGAGTCTGAGGACATGTTTTTTTTTTTTTTTTGCAAAGCTCAGCAAAAGAGCGAGAAAAAAAGACATCGGATAATTTCCCAGAAAATGAACAGTCCGGTTTTCTGGAAAACTTTTCCGAGTACGGAGTTCAGAGTTTAAGTTTGCTGCACGCTGGCGGGGCATGGAGGTGTACTGCTGGAGCGACTTCTGACACCAATCAATGGAAGCATTCACCATACCGCCACCGGTGCCGCGAGAGAGGAAGCTGCGCAATAACAGGCCTGACCTTTTGCAGCACACAGAATGTGTAGTTTCAGCCTCAGCAGTGGACAGGGCTGTTTGCACCTTCTGCCTGGGGCTTGTTCTAATTACACAGAGCCAGCCCATATTAAGCAGTAGACTCTGCAGTGGTCCATGGCGTTCGAAGACAGAAGAATGGATAATGACGGTAAAAGGCCATTCAGCTCTTCTATGCTCATTATTTACATACAATTCAATTTGAAGCACTGCATCAAACCTGGACTACAACATCCCCCACGGGTCTCCGTCTGTAATACAGGGCCTGGCAAAATGCTCCACGCATTGACAACTGTTTGTGTGGGTGGGGGGGGGAATAACATTTCCAGATTTCGGTGCACACTCCATTCAACACCGTAACAGGCCCTCGTGCTGCTGACAGAACGTGAACCTGAAAGACGGCGGCGACGGCCGCTTTATCAAGCTCCCCATCGAGTGAGAGAGAACAAAGCAGCCAGGTGCATGTGTCCGATGTGTTCCGAGCCGCGAAAACAAATGGCGGCTGACCAGCTGCCAATTTCATAACTACTGACTCCCAGTGCTTTTTCAGTGCATCAGAACATCACACATCAATAAATGGCACTTCTGCTTTGGCTTTCCGCCTCGCCGGAGGAGAATAGAATGGCCAGACACGGGATAAAAAGGTCTGTCAGAGGAGATTTTCCTTTCACTCCCACAAATGTTTTGTAAGAATTCAAATTCAGATTCAGGTGAGAGGAGGTGCTAGAACTACAACCTCTGCGTTAGTTCAGGAGAGAACAAAACAAAGCTGCAGAAACCACAGGGGCTTCTGATGTGAACTTTAAAAATACGTGCTACAGCATCTAAAGGTAAAAAGAAAAATTTGAATATTAATGCAATTACTTAAGATTGCTTTGAAATGCAAATATTCATGTGAAAATTTTCTGCTTGCTTTCAGAAACTGGGATGAGAAAATAATCTATTTGGCTGTGTGAGTTTGTAGAACTGAACTGATGATAACTGAATCCACAACAGGGAATCCAGGGCTGTTTCTTACCAAGGTACTTCTCTTCACAATTTTTGTGATATGAAAGTTTAGTGTTTGACTTTAAATCACAAATGACAGCCAAGGACTTATTATTAACAATGGTCAAATCTACCAATGAACTGGAATTACACAAATATAGTTAGGAAGCTAATCCTTACTGGTTGGGAAAGAACCTGAATATGCACTGGCCCCCATGACTGGTCATTGGTCTCAGCTTCTCATCTCACTGCTGAGAAATCCAGCAAATGACAGCATGGATTAACTCCAGCCAGAGATTGTTCAGTGTGGAAATATGCCGCTGGTTTGTGAACGGAAAGCCATGTCACTTCTCAATCCATAAACCACTGCAGAAGACATATCTGCGTGACGTATCTCAGAATCTCTGGTCCAGCGGAGCTTCACAGGTGTGTTAGCCTTAGCCCCTTTCCTGGTAGCCAGCGGAGAGGTGGAACCTTCCAGAACAATTTGTTGTACTAACTGGCCTCTGTAAACTTTTTTCTGGCCCAGTGGAGCTGTGGTCTATTCCTGTTCCACATTCATGACACGGGTCATCTGTGGACAGTGCTGTGCCCTCCCCGGTATGGAGGGCATGCTAAGCTTGGCACAAAACGGCCTGGCCAGACTTGACAGATTGCCTTTCATTAACATTGTGTGTGCTACAAAACAGCTTAATTCCCCGTCAAATCCTTCATGTTAATTACAATACGGCACCTGTTGCATGACACCACACCAACCACACGCCCGGACACTGTGATGCTGATACAAAAATGTGTCAGAATTAATTAATATCCCTTTTCATAGCATTTCCCTAAAAATGCCTGGGAATGTTCGGGTACACTGGGAAGCAGGAAGGCTTATCAATGAAATGAGTGGCTATGGGTTATTGTTTGGTACAATCTGCAAACCATTGTTTCTTATTCCACATGGCAAGCTGGCCTTGTATCGGTTCAGAGCCTTTGCCGAAATCCCTCTTTGATCTCATAGAAACATGCGCGTTATTTACAACGCCCTTCACACAATGGTCCACACATGCACACCGCCACTGCGTATCCAGTTCTGCGTATCTTTGAAGCTTTTCCAGGGCAGGGGTTCACCAGTATTCCTGTGTTGGCTGCATGGGAAGAACCCTGACAGGGCTAGGACCGATAGCTGACGTGCCTTCCATTTCTCACGACCTTGTGAAAGGCAGTCTGGTCTCACAGGCCCCCACTAGGAGGATTCTTGCGGCTGTCTGCATCAGACGGCAAAAGCTTTGGCGATCCGGTGAGACAGACACCGTGGCGGGTCTGTGGTTGGCGGTTGCCTGTCGGAGCTGATAGAAATGCACTGTTTCCCACCAGGGACTGCCAAGGACAGACAAGTCTGTCAGAGACTTAATATCACCGAGAAGGGGATGTGAAGAAGAAACAGCATTGTGTAGAGATTCCTCACCATTGGGAGTTACACTCCTTGACTCAGGAGTGGTTTTCTGTCATTTTCTGGCCTGAGATCTGTACTGAAAGAATGTCAGCGCATTAAAACTTACCATCTTTCAGACTTGTTTTTCATCTCACCATCTGGCTTTCAGATAATTTTTTTATTAGTCAAGTGCTTGTCTGTTTCTCTCTCTGATGCACCTTGTATGGTTTTTGCGCATTGTGTTGAATGTCAATCAAATTCTGATTTGTTGGTCTAATTCTGAGGGCTACGTTTTAACAAAACTGGTGAAAGACAGCCAACCTTGAGCCTTCTATTGCTTTCAGAGGGCCCCTGGTAAAATCCTTGCAGGTGAGCAAGGCCGTGTGAAAATCAGCACCTGTGAACGTCTCATCGGCCCTTAAAGATCACTCACATACTGTTTATCTACCTGCCCCCCATTGCTGAAGGCTCTAAACCCCTACCCCCCCCCCCCCCCAGAGAAAGCCTGAAGGCCCATGCACTCCACAGAGCCATTGCTTTCCTTCCGTTTATTTTTCCCCCAAATGTTCAGTGTGCATGGGCCAGAGAAAAACCCATTTCCCGGAGTTATAGACCCCGCGATGAAGAGGGGACTCCATTTTCAGCTTGCTAGCGATCGGTATCTATAGGAACGCTCAGGAAACACGGCCCTTGTATTCCAATAAAACGGCACGGCTTTTTTACATAGCACCGCACCTGCAATTAAAATAACACAGCTCAACAAGCACTACTGCCATCATGACTAACACCGATGCCTATTTTGCACATAGCATGGAATGGCCCTGGCCGTGTGTTCTCCAGTGATAAACGGCTACATTAACCCAGTGGCTCTAGCCCTCAGCACTCCGCTTCATGCACAGCAGTCCAGGATTCTGCATTTACTCATCTTCTGCAAGGAGAGTAAACGGATGCTTTAAAGGAAATGAGGAATCTCAACACTTCTGCGGCTGGGTTCACCTGTGAGATCGCTGGCTTCCCTGGCAATCAGCCAGGCACCTGCCACTCTTCAGGGCAGCACAAACTAATTTTAGAACGACGTTAGCACCCAAGCGAGGACCAGAGAGGACAACATTCTCTTCTTTCATGCTGCTCAGCATTTCTGCTCCTTCCTGAAATCCACCACTCATGACGTCTTTCCTTCTTTCCTTTAAGCTTACAAGTACGGCAGTTGAAGTGTCACAGAGACCAATAATGATTTGATAGGTTGTCTTAGATAAGTGTACAAAAAAACAGAATGCAAAAAGTGGTAAAAAGAAACTGGGTATGATACGTTAGGACTCAAGTGTCAGAGAAATTAATTCATAGAGGGGGATAAGCAGAGCTTCCCTCAAAGCTTCAGAGAAGCAGCACAACCGGAAATTTTGTCTACCGCAAAAAGAATAGCAGAACAGTTGCTGGTACGTGACATTCAAGTCCTGTCCATCCCAGAAAATACGCATTGTGAGAATTGTACTGTGTTTATGTGCACCAGAAACATCTGTGAGGTCATGAACATCCACTGTAAACTATGACATCACACCCACAGAGGCAACAAGGGTTCGGTTAGTTCCTGTGGCTGGCGATCTTGGTTCTGGGCTCAAAGGGGTAATCGTATATCTCGTAGTGCTGAACAGCTGGCAGGGATTCAAAAGGTCTCTGATCCTTTTACAACCTTCAAGCAACTTGCAGATAACCAGAAGAAAGAATCATTAGCCTAGCTAATTTTACACAAACAAAAAATGAACTCCTCACAAAACGAAAACCATGTAAGGAAACTCCAAATATGTAGATGGGTCACAAAATGTAAAAGTATGGGCTTAGGTTACCATTTGTAAAAAAAAAAAGTTTATGATACCTGTTTTTCTCCCGATAGGATTTTTTGTTGTTCATTCTGAAACAACTATGTCTTGAGTTTGAATACAGCACTGATGAAACCAGAAATAGGCCTAGATGCTGAAAATAAATATCGTAGTTTTAGTCTTGAAACCTGTCAGCAATTTTCTCACTGAGACCTTGACTCAAGCCTCTACACTAGAATCCCTGCATATATAATTAACTTGATTAAATCTCATTTAAAGAGAGCAAAAACAACGAAATAAACCACACTGCTTTTCTCAGCAGGCCCTCAATGCACTGCATTTGTCATATCTCTTTCTTTTAACCACTTCACACCTTAAGAGTGCACTACATTGACATTGATAAGATGACCTAATAATTAACCAGATAACGAACAGACTGAAATCAGAATAGACTCTCTGCATATATTGTCTGCCTACAGTATGATATTGCACACAGTGACAAAATGAAACCTTCAACAACTACTGCCACAGAGATAGACTAAAAATCCCCATTCCTCAGCTATATAAGCCAAACTATGGGATTAGTGCAAGACACATGAAATTAGAGAAATTCAGCTATCTGTGTTGCAAACACTATTTTAAATAATAGTACTGTGGTAGAGAAAAAGGCCTTACTTCAAAATGGGAATTCATTATTTTCAGATGTCCTTTCAACCTGCTATTAGTTGTTATGCAAGACGGACTGACACAAGTTTAAACTATTTGGGAAACTCACCATGCATCTGGCTTTGAAAAATAAAACATCCCCAAGCACCTGAACGTACTGTGAAACGTCATCATTATCACGCATTTCCCAAACGAACAATACATGCTATTACACCGGTTAAATCGCTGCAACGACCGGAAAATTGGTGTGTTATTAACAATTTGTGAAATAAACGATGCACAAAACAAGCAGTACCCCCATTACGCTGTTTTACATAATTATAGACTCAGGCTTGCCTGTCTTAAGACACAGGGCACCTGCATGCATGACTTACTCAGGAGCAGCTTGTAACGCACTTAGAATGAAACTTGGCATGAAATTATCCTTTCAGATCGGTGGAAAGAACACCCTTGGGGATTTTTTTTTTTTTTGTAGGTATGATTTTGAGAAGGGTTTATTTTTGCAGTCAATACTTAGCGCAGTTCAGGAATCTAAACTTGAGAGTGGGCGTCCTCTGTGAGCATGAACAGACTGCCACAACACCCCTAGAGAAGCCGTGAGAGAGGGATTATCGCCCCTGGCATAGAAGAAGCCTGGTCTGGAGCAGCTGAAAGCCACAGCAGATCCACTCTCATTGCAAACACACCACAAAAAAACAACAACAAAAAAAATCACCAAAGCTGCATTTAGCTTGCCCAGAAACTAGGCTAAATGACGTCATTCTGTCCATGAGGGTTAATGTTTTTTAATAAATGCGACCCACTAAAATTCAGTCTTCATTTTATTCTCTCTTGTCGGAATGTACATATGAAAACAAGAGGCTGTAATGACCATAGATCAAGCCGCACGGCTGGCAGTGCTGTTTGTGGGCACCCCTGTTGCTCAACTGGTAGAGAGCAAACCACATAAGGGCAAGGCCTTACCACCGCAACCCAGGTTCAAAACCAGCCTTGGCACCTTGCTGCACTCTCTACCCCTCTCTCCCCTGCATTTCCTGTCTGTCTCCCTACTGTAACTGTCAGATAAAGCAGAAAAATGATAAACCAATAAAAAAATGTGTTTTGACTAGATAACCACTAGCTCTCATAAGTGGAACATACATTTCTGCACCGAACATGCAAGGATTTCTCTTTCAGTCGACATGCCCTGGGGAACCAAGATTGAAAGATTATCCAAAGTGTCAACAACCACTAACAATTCAGCAGTTATCATCATTAGTGGTTAAGCGCAGCTCTTCACTGCCGTAGTGGATTTGCACCAGGAATAGCTTTGAAAGTTGAAAGTCAGGGATGTCTAGCTCGTTTCCTATAGGGATATGTTTGTGTTGGCCTTTCCTCTGATTTCTGTTGCCAAGTATCATGACTACACAAAAACTCCAAATTCAAAAATTCCCAGTGCAAATCAGAATCTGATCCCTGTAATCTCGAATGTTTAATTCAAACTGAGTCATTGCTGAAATGTCCATTAGGGAGTTGATGATTGATTAAAGATGATTAAGGGTTTTTTTTTATATACACACTTACATTCCATGCTACATTCCTGGGCAGTATCATCAGCTCCAGCAGCTTTGGTTCAGCTGAGCTGTGGAGTTCAGCCAACATATGTACAGAATATTTTGAGCTCAGTATAAACCGTGGTGGGACACACCGTTATCACATTTTTATTTGAGGTCCACGTTTTGTTTTGCATGTTGCAACGCCTGCTGTCTTGAAACAAACCACACTTCCGCAGAGGGACATGTAACGTGTGTTCTGATACAGACTGCTAAAACAAGTTGTTGGTAATTTATCAGGACATTTTTCATTGAATTGAAAAAGAAATACATCGCTGAATGCATATTTCGCTTACACCTATGTCACCATTGTAATGCTAATATATTACAACGCTGCCAACGTGACGCCTGGCATCCACCACATGGGGCACAAACGAGGAAAACGTGACGGGTGAACACGAACCGTTTCATATCTTGCTTTGTTCCTATCTAACATAACCAAGATAAATGCCTAAAAATGCAGTGCCCCACTGTGTTTCTTAGCTTGATACCTGCCACGCCAAATACAAATTTACTCGAAAATCCGGCCCAGCTCTGTGATGTGTCACATGCACTGATGGCGGATGCGACGCACAGACCTCTGTACTGCCTACATAAGCGTTCACACTCGTACAGGCAGGTGGATACGAGTCGCAATAAGTTAATGTTACTAAACCGCATCGTTTCCACATTACGCCAGCCGCCCCAGTGCGGGACACGGTCACGTGTGGCGCCGGTCACATGCAGCGCGCTGCCTCATGTAACATTAATGATACACATATATAACGCTGCGCAGGAAACGTGATGGATAGAGCGCTGGGTTCGGATTCGGTTACTATTACTCGAATTAATTACCACCGAATCGATTTAAAGTAGTTACCCGATTTACTGTTTGAAAATTAGCTCGCTGTGCTGGCACTGGAGGATGAGAAACTGGATGAACATCGTGTCAATGTCATTGCCAACCGGTCGGCTCAATGACATCAAAATATTAAAGAATTGTTGCAGGTTAAGGGGAAAAAATCTCAATTTGCAAACTAAAGTTAGTCATTTAGGTCGTGGCTACACTGCTAATGAGCTACTGAGCAGGCAGAGAACGAAAGCACGTGAAAGATGGGTCATGTTAGTTCAAGTTCAGTATTTCAGTGAGCTGTCTACGTTATTTTAAAAGCCTAGCGAACGGTTACCACACTTATTGTAAGCGCTATCAAATACCTCTAGCTTGCATTTATAAATTCATATCCAAAATGGAATAGTCATTTCTCAGCTAACACATGGCAATGTGACAAGCTGTACTCTGCTATCAGTAGGTACAGAAATGCAACGTAGTAGCTTTTGTATCTTACATTACTAAGCTACCTGTGTTGTAGTACACTGTTGTAATTTCTGAAAGAAAACGTTATTATCATTGTCAACCAACGATTATAAGCTCATTATTTGCCTTGGCTACGTTTGTAAATCTGATTCGATAGATTGGTATCGAGCTACATACAGAGAAGGATGCTGACAGTAGGTAGGACAGTGGAGTGCACAGCTTTCACTCTTGTACACTGAAAGACGGAATTAGCTTTTTTACAAATTTACAGTGAACATACCTCTCCGTTTGGACAGATCTTTCCAATTTTAAGAATAGTCCTCTTCTAACCTCGTTTCAGTATAACGGACACGCTTATGAGCGCGTTCATTAATATGAAGTTTCCAGTGAATACTGATTGAGAAACTTATTAACACTTAGCCCACGATTACAGCATGGCTTCTAGGGTTTCAGTGCGCCTGCGTGTGATGTGTCCTCGCCTACACCAGACTCAGCATCACGCAAACGGGGATCCACCGAAACGTGTATAAAGGGAGTCTGTTCGGGGCTGCTGGTGAAATGCCAGCCGACCGTTACTGCCAGGGTGACCAGTCCCCACGTAGCCGACTGCAAATCACATTGAGCGCTCGCAGCTTTAATCCTGTTTCTCCACTTACTCGAAGGAGTCATGAAGAATTATCGCTATTTCAATTATTGACACCTGTCATTTCATACATTTTCAAAGATGTGGTTTAATTGATGTCACAAACTGCCTTGTCGCTACAAAATCGACATCTACATGGAACGAGTAAGACAAACTTTCAGAGGGGGAAAAAAAGGTGTGTGAATAAAAAGGAAAACATTCCAATGAAGTCACTTCATTGGGCCTGCCCTTGATAAGCGCGATGCACTGCGGTAACCAGCATCTGGAATTATGCAGGAGGGAAGCAGAATTGTTCTTCCACAAGTAGTCGCCAGCATTGACCTTGATGAGCGAAGCCAACCCCTGCGAGGAAAACACACTCCACACTATGAAAGAACAACTATAAGCTTTCACTACTGTTGAAGAACGCTCAGGGCCTTGTTTCCCTGAGCTTCCAGACAACACTTTTTTCTGTCTAGCCATGTAATAGTACAGCAGTAGCATGTCAATACAGCCAAGAACGGTCTACATGTTAGTTTGGTAGCATCTTTTTATACTTTATTTACTTTTTTTTTAACAACACACTCAAATTACAACTAAGTACAGGATCTGTATCTGTGTACGGTGATAGGTTTCATGGTTTTTGTTATATTGTTGATGGCTGCCTGTAGGTGACAGAACTGTGTTTTATTCTGTTGTGACACCTCCACGTTTGGCCTAGCCAGCTCCCACCACCAACCAAACATTTACAGTTCTGTATTGTGTGTTGTCCCTCCAGTTAATGGTCCACTTCTGGTTCCGACGGAGGGCTGAGGCCAGTTGTACTCAGCCACCAACTCTGTTTGATATGTATGACCACATTCTATATATATTACCTTACATTATAGTCATTTTGCAGACGCTTTTATCCAGAGCAACTTACAACTCAATGAACACAACACACACTCCAGTTTTCAGAGGTTCTTGGCACAGGCGGCCCGACTCTCCTGAGGATGTCTCTCCCTTGCACATTGTAATCGATCATCATTCTCTTAAGAGAAGTCATCAGCGTGTTTTTCGTCCTGCATTTCATTCCACAGAAAAGGGCAACATATCCAAACAACAGCTCTGCTCAAAATTCTGTAATGATCTATGTTAAAACAGTCTATAAACCAGTTCAACTTGCATGTGTTTATAAATGGATTGTGACAGCGCAGGTTGTTTTTGTAGAAAAGTTAATCTAAATTCACATTATTGACCGCATAAGTCCCCAGCCCATGACCTCGCCCTTTCGCACAGCTTACCAGTTCGATCCTGTCAGACCTCTAATGCACCTTCTTGACTTCATTCGATCAGAAAGGTGTTTTCTAGTTTTTGCAATGAAACTGATTCTTGCTGCTTGGGTTATAGCACTATGATAGAGTACGCAGTGTTAATTGGACTGTAACAGAGTTTATATCGGTCAGGTAAGGATAACATGAACTCTATCAGAGTTTATTTATCATTTAACATTTTACTGTGTGCGTGGAATGGAATTCATAAACACTGCATGACTTTTGTTTTAAAAAGACAAATTCATACTTATCGCTGTGCAGCAGCGAGGGTCTTAGTTGCCAGTAGGACACAGTTTTGCACATGGCTGTCTGCTTCACAGAGTTTGGAAATGCAATAGGCAAACCAGCTCTTCCTCATCTGTTGCCCACACTTATTCTTTACAAGAGCATCTTTCTCATTGCAGCTATGCGCAGATGTTGACAAACACTCAGTCATTATAAATATGAGTTACTAAGCAGCTGCGCAACTTTCAGTACTAAGTTACACCTCTCTCAGTGGGCTCTATTATCAGTGTATGGTTCTTATATGTTAGAACATAGGACTGTACTCCATCTACCACCCAAAGATCCCCAAAGTCAAAATTATGACTGATCTCATCAACACCCATTTTTGGAGAAGTAGACTGAAAAACCCCAACCAACAACTATGCATGATAACTGATTTTGTAAAACGAAATCCAAAATTGGGAAAACACACACATAATTTCATTATACTTTAGAACAATGTTATCTTACTTTTTAAACTTCTTATTCATTGGTCTTATAATTGGGGGAAGGGGATGGAGGAGGCCTAAAGTCACATGAAATTTGAATGCCAAAGTCCGTGTGGTGAACGGGAAGGCCAGTCCTGAAAGCCATGTTGCTCCTTTCCGCACATCCAAACAACCGCCAAAAACATGCCCTGGGCTGTCACTGTTACGGAGGATTTATGTCCAGCTTGCTAACTGTAATTAGGTAATTTATCAATTATACAATTGTATGAAGAACATCAAATACATCACATACAAAACAACAATGCTGAAGTGCTTATGACTCCAGCCCCTCCACACTTCCTGTGTATTTAGTCTACACCCGTAGTTTTCAAAGTAAATCGAGAAATAAATGACATTTTAAACAAAATGCTATGCACGTTAGTTAGCTGACGCAGGCTCTCACAAAAATAATCATATCCTCTCCTCACAGAACATGGTAGTACGCATGTACACTTCAAACATGTCCCTTGCATTCTTTTCATCCTGAAACAATGTGAATCCTCTCGAGTTATTGATCTGAGAAGTTTTCTTGTTTCATCCAGTCCCGCCCAGTAAGACAAATAGGATGTCCAGCTGTGTTCCTGACGAGGCTGGATGGGATAGCTTTATTACCTTATACGCTCGAACCCTACAATAACAAATACAATGAAGAATAAGTTGAAAGAAGCTCATGTTTTTTTTAACTGGCCCTATGCGCTGTGTCAAAATACTCTTTACACCCAGGAGTAAAAACAAACACACATATGTTTATCTATCTTTTCTTTTCCACGAGTGGCTATGCTTTCTTTGTCCTTTTTTATTTTTGCAGAGGAGGTTGTTTTTATTCATATCAAGACTATGTGGGGAAAAATACGGTATAAACTAATGTCAACAGTAATTGATACAGTTTTGACACATTCATTCATTTAAAAAGTGTGTTTTTTGTAATGTATCTCAAAGATTGACAAGTCAGTTATAAACGTGATTATTTTCATTTGGATGTTTTTTAACAATTTTAACTGAAAAAATATGACGTTTATTTAATTTTTAAAGACTTTGGCCACTTATGTTATTGAATGTTTTATTTTAAGTTTTTTCTATACTGCAACTGTTTCACTTAACTCACATCAACATTGTGCACGGCACTGTGGTTCTCTTCAAACAGTATTCTATGTACATATTTTTTCCATTACACATATGTGTTTTAATAGCTAATGTCATCATTTGTTTGCATAATAAATCATACGTTTGAACACTTCTCATATAGCGATGAGTATGAATAGAAAGCAGAGTTATGCAGAGGAGAAACTGCGCTACAAGTGTGAGTGCTGCTGTCTTCTAAATATTTATAAAGTATACAGAGCTCTGACAGCGGTAGTATGGTCTGTGGGAAAAGCGCAGAAGGAATTTTGTTGTGCCATATAAAAGGATACTGTTTATCATTTACTATTGTCCTGACAAAACTACACTGTGAGGATAGTAGTAAATATAGTCATGAATGATAAACAGTATTTTTTTTAAACCAGATGCTCCTCTCTGCACATCCCTCAAAACATGAGGCATTGAAGTGATTACTTTCAATTGCATTGTGCGTGCAGTCGCTGGTTTAATTACTCCCGCAATGTGTGCTCCCTCTGAGGACATTAAACTTGATCTAATGGAATTCTTGGCATTTTTTTAATGTACAGCATTTACTGAGAGTTATGATTCATTAAACATAAATATCCTGAAAGGATTAATTAATCAGTTAATTAATGAATGAATTAACCACACAATAAACCTCCTTATTCATGTGACTACTCCACTTTGGGCTGGTGACATGACAAGGACACTCCTATTGATATGTGGTGGTATAGCACATCAAAACATGATTTATAAATATGATCATTGGCCTTTAAAGTTGCAATCAGATGTTTATATGAAGGAGATACTTTTCCTGAAAGAGGACAGAGATAATCTGTCATTCTTGGCATTTGATTTCTCACTTATATTGACCCGGGGGGGTGAAGAGATTCAGTCGGGGGTTCAAAAGTCTGAAACCACATTGAACGTTTTTGTTTTCCATGTAATTCTGGAAATAAACTGAAAGTTTTAGGATTTTGAAAAATGTAAAACGATATATATTTGAGAAGTTAAAACCTTTAATAAATATTTATTAAAGAAATTGCTTAAGAAATATTTAAAATTCTGCACTATTTCTGTGTCACATTTAAACAAATTTGTGACATTAACCACATTGGCTCCTTTCAGAGACCATCAAACATTTATGGGGGAACTTAAAGGCCAAGAAAGTTTTTGGACACCTAAAGACCATGGCATAACATGGATCACCAAGTTTTGCACAAACATGAGGAGTCCATGCCAGCTGCAGTGCATGCCGTCATTAAAGCAAAGAAGTCATTCTGAAATTCATGTACATTTTTCAAAGATTTAACTTTTCACACAGATTGTTAGTATAATTTGTAATAATTAATATTGTATTAAATTTTGAAAGAATGCACTTCCACTAGTGGTGTGCGACCTCTGCACTCCACTGCACCTCTGAACTTTATCTTCTCTTTGTTTTTGTTGTAGTCTGCGTGGAGCATTAAAACAGCTGACTTTCAGCCAACCTCTGTCTGACCTTGAATTTATGCCAGTGATTGCTTTGCGGTTGAGGCCTGACACGAATGTGGCGAACCCGCGATCATGTTGTGGGTTTGCCCCCTGCACCCCCATGTCTGCAGGGTTGCTGTGGTGAGCTGGGGCTCTCTGGTGTCTTATCTTTGGGCCGCCCCACCTCCAATCGCCAGGGCCAGCAGGCGTCTGTGGATCACAGGCATGATTGACAGCGTCGACTCTAATCTCAGACAAACAGTGGGGCGTTCTCAAAGCAAACTGGACTCGGTGTGTGAAATGGGCCATTGTGTGTAACAACAACACCCCTCCGCTCCCGCCCCCCTGCTGATAGCTGGGGCTGGGAGCAGCTCTCATGGTTAATGTCACACAGAGATGACAGGGTCGGTCGGTTGTATCGCCATAGCGGCTTTGCCGTTGTTTGAGGAGAATTTAACCAAACATTGCATTACAAAACTAAAACACATGCTTCATTTTTCACTCTTTTCACCTGCTGTCATATTTATGCTAGCCATTTGACCAGGTTATGACTTAAAGCGCCCCCTAGCTACTAGGAGTTGCAGGGTGGTTTTGCTGGTGAATGGGTTGTGTGGCCTGTAGATTAGACGTAGATTAAACTTGAGAAGCTCCATTTTCTGTTTTTTTTTTCTGTTTTGTTTTGTATTTTATTTTTTCCTTGTAGCCCAGCACTGCAACACTTGAGAGAATTAATCAAGGAATCCTGGTCTCCTCTGACCCAAGTTAGTTTCTTAAGATAGAGACTCTTCGGGCAGAAACAGACACCCCCCCCCCCCTCCTCAAAGTCAACATTTTAACAGGATGACCCCCAATACCTGTCTATGTATCTGAGCACAGACACCCATAGTAGCTCTGTGGATTAGCGACTGATCTATCATGGCAGCACACTTGACTTTGCACGGTGGAAAGTACGTATTGCCTTGAATGTGAACTTTGGACTCTGAGCTTCTGAAAGGAGGTTTGTGACCCAGGAAGATAAAAGGTGTGCGTGGTATTGGCCTGCCTCCACTCCCTCAGTGGGAAGGTGGGGCTCTAGTGTGCCCTGGACCCTAACCTGCCTTTGAGGGAAGATAAACTCTTGGCTCAAGTGTGTGAAAAACATCATCAAGAAGGAAAGCAGGTATCTAACAACAGACAAGAAGAAAGAGTATATGGCTATATGTACTAAGTAGAAGGCTTAACACATTTTACAAACTCTTGGTACATCCGGCAAAATACTTTTTAAGACTTTTAAGCTTTTATTTATTTATTGAAATCGTTTCTTAATTCCTTGACTTCCTGGTGAGCTGGTTCTATTTTTTCTTGCCTCAAATATCAGGACATCAGGTCAATAGTTATTATTTTTTATTGTTATTTTGGGAATCCAGCTTTATTAGTCCTGTACATGGCCTGCTCTCTTATTGAAAGGTATCCTGGCTGGCCAGACTGATATTTTGCAAGGTCACTGTTAGAGCTGGTGTGGTATCCAGGCTAACTGAACAGTAGATAGCTTGGTCAGTCACCAACACAGTTTATGTGTATCTATACAGGAATTTTACCCAGAGGACACATCATCTGCCCACCCCCCCCCCACCCCCCCCCACCCCCCCCACCCATAACCTCCTACATTTAATCTCCATCCACATGTCTCATTAGTCTTGGTGTGGCCAGCACCTGCCATAGTCTAAACAAAGAAAATCCCAGAACACACTTCACTATGAGAGTTTTAATATTGGGTTATGTAACATTATGTAGTGTGTGCTTGTATGCACTGCTACAGCTACAAATATATGTTTAGGAATGACCCCTTAAAAAAGGAATATTCAGTTCAAAATTTAGAGCGCTCTCTCTGACAGTTTTTGTGACTGCTCTATAATTTATCGTGGAAACATTTTCTAAATAAATATGAAAAAAGGAATGTTGTTGAGTTTGGGAAGTAGGTCTGTGGTCTCATGATAGACCATGATCTCGGGATGATAAAATGTGAATTATGCTGTTGCCAGCAGCATTGTGAGTGTGTTTTGGGGGATGCCGTTCCCTTTTCAGGGATGTGGAGGGGCAGTCGCACACCTCAGGAGAGGAGTAGCTCTGTACTTCTGTCCACTGCCGGCTGTGGAAAACCCTGGCCTCTGACAGTAGAAGGTTTAAGCACACAGTTGCTCTGCCTGCTCACTAATGCGGGACTCAGACCAGGGAGGGATCTTCAGCAGTCACAGTGTAGGATTCTCAAACCACAGATCAGGGACCATAGCACTGAAACAGATGAAAGACGCAATGGTTTTGGCTAGCGAAAATGTGTAATGGTAACCATCCCAAAAGTTAGATTTTTAAGATCATGTATTGTTTCCCCAGAGAGAGAAGCTTGGGAGCCAAAGCCCATCAGACCGTGGACGCAGAGGGAGGGAGGCAAAATAGCAGAACAGCCTATCATCAGCATGGGAAAAACATAATCTCTTTAACAGTATTCAATCAAAACAGACCATCCCCACATTAGTCTATTCAATCAAAACAGACTTCAGTTTCCTAAGGGTATATGCTATTCTACGTTAAAATGAAAAGAGCAAATAGAAAAGAAAAACCTCTGCTTGCTTCTAACAAAATATAGCATACTCAAAGAAAATTATGTTGCACAGTAAAAGCAGTTTTGATAGAATTGCTTATGGCCTTATAGAGACTAAGTGCATTTGACTACAATCTAGCTCTCAATCTCAGAAAAAGTATACAGAGAAGAAAATGAGAAAAACTGTTTTATTTGAACATTTATTATTCACACAGCCATGAAACATTGAAAGCTCATGAAATGTTTTTTACCAGTCCTGACAATTGCATTTGCATATCTTTATTTGTGGAAATGTACATTTTTTTCTCAAGACACTAAAACTCAAATATTTGAAACATGACCCAGAAAATGCTTTGCTTTATACCTTTACACCATGAATAAATTAGATTACCTAAAACCGACATTTCATATAAACACTGACATTTTATAACACTGACAAAAAGCGCAAATTTACATGCGCAAATGGGCTTGCAAAACCGCAAACACAGCATCCACCATGTTTTTCAGAGGGGATGTCTTTCTGTGACACATTTTTGCGTGGGTTATTGGCGCGTCTGTAGCTGTCTGGTGCTGGAGGTTACACTGTGTCACACTCCATACCGTCAAATGTCTGTGCACAATGACACAGTGTTGTATTATTTACTGAGGGTAATGTTGTCTGCTACATTATTTAGTATTTCATACACAGCCTCATATTTTATCATGATGTTCAGTGGGCCCTTCCAAAAGCCAATTTGTTGTTTCTCCTCCCAGAATTCCTTGAGGCACTGAGAGGCAAGAGCACTGTGAAGCCGAGGTGATGGCTGCATTATTTAATAAAAGTGTCATATTTTATGGGAATGTCCAGTGTTTTCTCCTGAAGCCAGTTTCCTGTTTCTGATGGTTTCTTGTCTGAGGTAAAAGAAAGAGATGATGACTCTTTAAAAGCTGAGCAGCCTGTGTGCCGCTATTGACATTAACTTTCTTGTTGCTCGCCGAAGGCTTCTTAACTGCATAGGCCAATAAGATGCAATGCACAGATCCTCCATCCTCTTCATGTTTCTGGAGTGAGATCATATTAGGAATTATCCTGAGCAATAATAACATGTATGTTATTAATTCCATACACAAAGACTCTTAAGTCTGGAATGGGAACAATGTATCAAGTGGTTGTCATGGAGACATCTGGACAAAGGGAATGAGGAATCCAAGGATCCCATATTGTATGTCTTAAAGCTGGATTTATTAGTCATTCCGGTTATGGTGCATACAGGAAACACATACTTCAAACATGCTTCAGGAATGACCTGCAGTTTTTTAACAATTTGGGTTGAGGCACCCCTGGATACAGACCGCTTTCCTTTGCCTGCTTTCCTTCTGGGTCAGTCAGTTTGCTGTTTGCACAAGAGCTGGGACCCAATCGAGACAATAATGGAAAACTGTTTTGCTGATGTAAAAAACTAAAAGTGAATCTGATTGGTTGAAGTAGTTTGCTCCAACCACAAGTCAAGTTACTGAGATTGCAATGCTAAAATTTTGACATGTGTTGAAGGCACTGCTCAACCTTAATCTCTTTAAGAGCATATGCAATTCAACCAAAGCAGAATTTGGCATCAGTTTTTTTTAAACTTTAAATTTCATGACAGACAAGCAAAAATTTCCATTGAAATGTGTTCCTTTAGTCTGAAATATAATAGTTTATGTTCTTTATAGATACTGAAGTTTGTTTTGATTGAATTGCATGTGCTCTCTATGAGGCTGAGTGTGATTAGTTGGCTATGTGCAAATGCTTAATGGAGGAGGGGCTTTCCAGCACCCCGCCCCTTAGGAACCCAGACGATGTCATGATTTTAAGCCAATGGCAGGACATGTATCTTTTATAAGCAGCATGTAAATTACAGATGAAAGGGTTGTCCACTGTGCATACCTGCTCTCGGACTATATGTGTGCGTGTGTGTGTGTGTCTGTGTGTGAGTGAGTGTGTGAGTAAGTGCGTGTGTGTGTGTGTGAGTGTGTGCATATGTGTGTGTATATATGTGTGTATGTGTGAGTGTGTGTGAGTGACTGTGTGAGTAAGTGCGTGTGTGTGTGTGAGTGTGTGCATGTGTGTCTGTATATGTGTGTGTGTGAGTGTGTGTGCGTGTGTGTGTGTGAGTGAGTGTGTGAGTGAGAGTGTGTGTGTGTGTGTGTGTGTGTCAGGGGTACGGCACTCCATCCTGGAGGGGAGGCCTTAAATATTTATCACAAATCAGACTCTGCCAGAGCAGCAGGTAGAAAGAAGCTCAGGATTTTAAGGCTTTGTCCACACCAGAGCCACAGGCACCGACTCCCGGCCTCTCCCCCATAACCTTAAACCATCAGCCAAAACACTGAGGGATCAGCCAAAACACTGAGGGATCAGTCAAAACACTGACGGATCAGCCAAAACACTGACGGATCAGCCAAAACACTGACGGTTCTAATGAGGGAGCAGCTAGGGGTATACAATCAGCATTCTACACTTACACTTCCTCCCTTCATTGTTCAGCTGAGGTCATTGTTAGGATGGAAAGACACTCCACCCCCCTTCTATGTAAATCAGTTACTAATTGACATTGGACTGATTCCTGGAGCCCCATAAATACATATTATCGTCCCACAATATGCAACACAATATACTGTGTGCGGTAAAAATTAATAGGGCGTTTGACCATGAGGTTGACCAGTAAAAGTGCACTCATGAAGCGCTCAGCATTACTCCACGGTTAGTCTCAAACCCAGATACTACTGCCTATTCAATTTTGCCTGAAGTTGTATTGGTGGTTTCACATCTCTATGGAAGGATCGGCCCAAAAAAGTTTGTCCATGTTTGCATTCTCTACACAAGAGCCACCAGAGAGCTTTTGGACTCTGAATAGTCCCTTAAAATCTGAGTTCTGTCTACAAAAAAAGCACTGACTGACCTTTGGTGTATAAGCTGAGAACATCCCTAAAACTGGGCAGTGTTATGCCACAACAGAAACTGTAGCTTCCAATGCTCATGGTTACAAGATAACAGTTAGCTGTTGTTGGCCACTCCATTCTTGGCAGGAGTTTCAGACTCTAGTCCTTGAGGGGGCAGTGTCTGCAGCTTTAACTCCAGTCCTGGAGGGCTGCAGTGTCTGCAGGTTTAACTCCAGTCCTGGAGGGCCGCAGTGTGTGCAGGTTTAACTCCAGTCCTTGAGGGCGCAGTGTGTGCAGGTTTAACTCCAGTCCTGGAGGGCCGCAGTGTCTGCAGGTTTAACTCCAGTCCTGGAGGGCTGCAGTGTCTGCAGGTTTAACTCCAGTCCTGGAGGGCCACAGTGTCTGCAGGTTTAACTCCAGTCCTGGAGGGCCGCAGTGTCTGCAGGTTTAACTCCAGTCCTGGAGGGCTGCAGTGTCTGCAGGTTTAACTCCAGTCCTGGAGGGCCGCAGTGTCTGCAGGTTTAACTCCAGTCCTGGAGAGCCGCAGTGTCTGCAGGTTTAATTCCGGTCCTGGAGGGCCGCAGTGTCTGCAGGTTTATCTCTGGTCCTGGAGGGCCACATGTTTCAGCACTGATTAATTGAAGTCACTGATTGGCTAAAAACATCTACATACCTTGTTGTCTCCATCCAGCACCAATAACTGAAAGGACACCAAACTGCATAAACCTGCAGGCAGTGCAGCCTCTTCAGAGGGTCTTCAGCACATCTGTTCTGACACATCTGGTTCAGGGGGAACCATTTTGTTCCGGTTCAGACCTGTCAAACAGGGTCACGGTCCAGAAAAGCTTTCTCCATCTTATTGGGACCTGACCATCTGCTGTACAAAACAGGTCCGAATTTTTTTTCCGTGGACAATGTCAGACAAACACGTTTTGTTTCTTCCTCCTAAGCCTCCAGGCTACCCCCCGGCTTATTCTGCAGCAAGAACAAATATTGCTGGGGTTAAAATTCCTGCTCTGACAATCCAGCTAAAGCTAGTCATTCCCAGCCTCTTCCACAAATCAAAGGGGAATTATGGGGTTTCTATAGAAACACAGAGTCTTAAGGTATTCTTTTTCAGCAGATTGTGTTGCAGGTATGAGATCTCGGTTTTCTTAAGGTGGGCTGGAGGCATTCACTGTACCTGCTCTTGTCACAACAATGAAAGAAATCTTAATCAAGTAAAGATGAAGTATGATATCAGATACACAATCTGATAACATTCTTTCTTATGTTCATTTATGTATTCACGTAGAAGAGAAGAGCAGTTGATTTAACCACAGAATCCAGCCGTAGCAGTAAGGTGCGTGGTGTTTAGCCTGCTCACCTACCCAAAGGTAGATGTTTGGTTGCCAGTGCAGTTTGTCAGGTTATGTGCAGGAAATTAAATTTTAGTATTTTGTTTAAACTGCATCCAGACCCCTGGTCTCCCCTGATCCTCCTTCATTTGACCCCCATCCACAAGAGTCATTTTATAAACCACCCATACTCAGTGCACCTACAGATACCAGCCATTTCAGCACAATGTCTCACTCTCAGGTTCCTCTCTATCTTTCTGCATTGTCCCTCTCCTCCTTCTCTCTCTCCTTCCCTCCTCCCTCCTTCTGTCTTTCCTGTCTCTCCCACCATCCTTACCTCTCCCTCTTTCACTGTCATCTTTCCTTTTCTTTCTTTCATGTCTCTATCCCTCCCTCCTTTTCTCTCACTCCCCCTCTCTCTGTGTGTCCCTGTCTCACACACTTGGCCCAGGCCTCTGTGGTAAACGGAGAAGCTGCAGACTGCCAGAGCAGCACATGAGGAATGACCGCGCGTGCATGACTTTAACACAGTGTTCCCCTGTTTGGACAGTGCTGGCCCATGTGCCATTCAGCCTAATCCCCTGTGCATTCTCAGTGCAGCGCACATGCACACACACACACACATACACACACACACACACAGGGTCACACACACACACACACACACACACACACACAGGGTCACCCACACATGCGCACACACACAAAGGGTCTCACACACAAAAACACAGGGTCACACACACATGCACACACACACACACACACAGGGTCTCACACACACACACACAAATATAGACACACTGAACTTGAATCAGGCATACCTTTGTGAGGGGACTGCAGGGTCAACTCTAGGCTGTGTGTGTGTATGTGTGTGTGTGTATTTTTAAAGAACATATCTGTATCTGTTACTCGGCAGAGCTGCGTCATCCACTACCCAAGGGGGAGGGGCTCCAGTCACCAGCCCTGCCGCCCTGTGATTGGTGGGTTTCCGATGGGCGTGTGGAGCATCTGTCTTTGATTGTCGGGGGGCCCATAAGGCTGGCAGAGGTAATGTGAGAGGACTGTCACTGTGTTACAGAGCTGCAGACAGCTGACCTTCAGAGAGAGAGAAGAGGGAGAGAGAGAGGGAGGGAAAGGGAGGAAGAGAGAGGGAAAGAGAGGGAGAGACAGAAACAGAAGGAGAGAGAGCTGGAGGGAGCGAGATGGAGTGAATGCAGACAAGAGAGGGAGAAGGAGGGGAGGCAACAGAGATCAAGAGAGGGAGAGAATGGGAGAGAAAGAAGAGAAGAGTGGATGAGAGGGAGAGTGAAAACTGACATGACGAGGCAAAAATAAGACGGAGGCCCCTCCATACATCACTTGTGTGAGACATTAGATCCTAAACGGGAGGCCGAGCTGAGAGTCACACCCTAATGAAGACCAGCATCTTTCTGCTCTAAAGCCACTGGCCCAGTCCAGTCTCCAGGGCTCGTCTTCCGAGCACAAAGGCAGAGGTCTGTCAGGACACAATTAGGACGACACCATGTGTGTGACCTTCAAATGCTTCCCCCCCAGAACGTCAACTTTACGGCAATTATGAAAGCGCATACGATCCCATTTAAAATGTTTTTACGTATGAGAAGATAAAGAACCTGTGGAATCCAGCCTGTTACTCTTTGCTGCTGATATGCTGATGGTGGGCGAGTCCCGCCTGAGACGTGGGCCGATGATGAGGTGACCGTACTTTAGAATTTGCCGTAATGATTAATGGAGTGTAGCAGGGGCTGAATAAACATTAATAATACTTTGAGCGGGTGGAATCTGAGCTATCAGTGGTGATCAGGAAGGTCTTAAAATGCAAATATGAGACTGTTAATGAAGGAGATTTGCATTGGTAAAATATAACAAATGAAAAAAAAAAATCAAAGCTCATGTGCAAATGGAAATAATGTTTCTTAAAACTTCTGAATGAGCATATATAAGTTCTTTATGAAGAATGTAGTGGGGCCCTTATCTTCCACCCACCACCCAACACAAGGAAGGGGGAGAGTCTATCGATTGTCAGGACGGGTCAGAGGAATGTAGGGTTGCGTCACACCTGTCTGCTGGCCGAGGCCCCAGAGTTCATGCAGAGAAGACAGAGTTACGGCGAGCCCAACCCATGGTTCTTTCATCGGCTGAAGTGTTTGACTGCCAGCACATCGACTGCAATGTTAACAGACCGCTGGCTTTAAAGACCCACCACCCGAATCATCCTGACATTTCCCAGCTCATACACATCATATCCTGTCAAGTAACGATGGTGTTGCACAATGACCCGAGCATTATATCACGCCTCCCTAGCCGTCTACCTTTCCTTTTCTACCTGCAGTTTGACCACAAACCATAAATTCCTGAATTCGTCATGAAACGGTTCCCCGTTGTGCTGTGACATACATTCCTGAATATGTCACAGAGGTGATGTGGCAATCCTGTTGGTAAAGTTACTGAGAAAACAAGGGTGTGTGTGCTGCTTTTCCACATGCTTCCTCAGTCCTCCATGGCCCCATTCTCTGCCTCCATTTTGACGACACTCCCTCTGAGTTAAAGCAGTGTCTCCTGTCTCTCCGTGCCACCTCATGTCGAGCCGAGTTGGCTGTGCTGGCTTGCGTCATTTAACAGTTGTTGTTAGTTACAGCATGATCCCAAAAACCGCCGTGCCTTCAGCGATACTTCCTGATGGCAGAATCACTCAGGTTGTCAGGCTGAACAGTCAGGCTTTGTTTTGTCAGCCTGCTCATTTCGCACACACCAAAACACACAGGGAGGGTACTGCACTATTCAATCATTAACAGCGAGAGCCATGTAAATGCATGTCATTTTTAGCCTACTCTAGAGCTCCCCAAAATTATTATGCCTTTGAATTTGTATTATTGTTTCAGCTACTCTTTTAATTACTTATGAGTGTTTAAAAAGGTGTTAAGTCTTAAGTCACTGCTCCAGTGTGTGGATGGGCCCCACAGTCTGCATCCTGTTAAGGCACTGTTCCTGTGTGTGGATGGGGCCCACAGTCTGCACCCTGTTAAGGCACTGCTCCAGTGTGTGGATGGGCCCCACAGTCTGCATCCTGTTAAGGCACTGTTCCAGTGTGTGGATGGGCCCCATGGTCTGCATCCTGTTAAGGCACTGTTCCAGTGTGTGGATGGGCCCCACAGTCTGCATCCTGTTAAGGCACTGTTCCAGTGTGTGGATGGGCCCCACAGTCTGCACCCTGTTAAGGCACTGTTCCAGTGTGTGGATGGGCCCCACAGTCTGCATCCTGTTAAGGCACTGTTCCAGTGTGTGGATGGGCCCCATGGTCTGCATCCTGTTAAGGCACTGTTCCTGTGTGTGGATGGGCCCCACAGTCTGCACCCTGTTAAGGCACTGTTCCAGTGTGTGGATGGGCCCCATGGTCTGCATCCTGTTAAGGCACTGTTCCAGTGTGTGGATGGGCCCCACAGTCTGCATCCTGTTAAGGCACTGTTCCAGTGTGTGGATGGGCCCCACAGTCTGCATCCTGTTAAGGCACTGTTCCAGTGTGTGGATGGGCCCCACGGTCTGCATCCTGTTAAGGCACTGTTCCAGTGTGTGGATGGGCCCCATGGTCTGCATCCTGTTAAGGCACTGTTCCAGTGTGTGGATGGGCCCCACAGTCTGCATCCTGTTAAGGCACTGTTCCAGTGTGTGGATGGGCCCCACAGTCTGCATCCTGTTAAGGCACTGTTCCAGTGTGTGGATGGGCCCATCAGTCTGCATCCTGTTAAGGCACTGTTCCAGTGTGTGGATGGGCCCCACAGTCTGCATCCTGTTAAGGCACTGTTCCAGTGTGTGGATGGGCCCCATGGTCTGCATCCTGTTAAGGCACTGTTCCAGTGTGTGGATGGGCCCCACAGTCTGCATCCTGTTAAGGCACTGTTCCAGTGTGTGGATGGGCCCCACAGTCTGCATCCTGTTAAGGCACTGCTCCAGTGTGTGGATGGGCCCCATGGTCTGCATCCTGTTAAGGCACTGTTCCAGTGTGTGGATGGGCCCCATGGTCTGCATCCTGTTAAGGCACTGTTCCAGTGTGTGGATGGGCCCCACGGTCTGCATCCTGTTAAGGCACTGTTCCAGTGTGTGGATGGGCCCCACGGTCTGCATCCTGTTAAGGCACTGTTCCAGTGTGTGGATGGGCCCCACGGTCTGCATCCTGTTAAGGCACTGCACCAGTGTGTGGATGGGCCCCATGGTCTGCATCCTGTTAAGGCACTGTTCCAGTGTGTGGATGGGCCCCACGGTCTGCATCCTGTTAAGGCACTGTTCCAGTGTGTGGATGGGCCCCACAGTCTGCATCCTGTTAAGGCACTGCTCCAGTGTGTGGATGGGCCCCATGGTCTGCATCCTGTTAAGGCACTGTTCCAGTGTGTGGATGGGCCCCACGGTCTGCATCCTGTTAAGGCACTGTTCCAGTGTGTGGATGGGCCCCACAGTCTGCATCCTGTTAAGGCGCTGTTCCAGTGTGTGGATGGGCCCCACAGTCTGCTGGCCTGCTGAAGAACATTCCTGCTCTCTCCAAATTGACAGTGGAGGCTATGAAGCAATGAATGTGCCTTGTGAATAAATTTGGGCATTCCAAATCTGAAGACAAAGAGAAGCTTAAAAAGCATATGAAGTTACTTTTGAGCATGGGTGGTGTAGCTTGGGATAAAAAAGCAACCAGTTATTTTCATTTGCAGGTGAGTTTTTTGGATTCTTGATATACTCAACCATACTAACATTAAATAAGTCACTGAACATTAGGCTGATTATAAAGTTATAAAAATAAAGATATTTCATGTGATATTTTATGTGTCTAAAAAGACCAAAATATTTGCAGGATATTTATTCACTGATATTATAAAAATACTAAATTATTCATTAGTCCATGAGCTCAAAACTGTGTCTTAGACACAGTCCTTAAACTTGTAGCACTTTGGAGAAAGCACTGGACTGCTAAGGCAATTAGCTAAAGCTTCTGAATCAAACTTACATTTTCTCCAATATTATGAAGAAATAATTGGCTGACTTACCAGCAAAAAGAGTTCGACTAAAGTGCAAAAGCTGATATTTCCATTATGCATGAATTATAATAACTGTGGGTCTGGACACCCAAGAGCCAGTCACTGGAACTGCATCTTTTATTGTTTAACAGTGACACCCAGTGGGCACAAGAGGAATTGCATGAGATGAAACCAGGTTTTAAGAGACGAGCGTTCCTCTGTAGTATTTAGCAATGTGATCATTCAGTAGTCTGTGCTGTTTACCAAGGGAGGGATATAAATATCTCTGTGTGCACACAAAACTCTTTCCTATTCCCGTAAATCCAGACATATCCCTCTTCCCAACTCAAATCCTCTTCCATATAAGCCACAGCAGAAACTCCAAAACAGCCACTCCATTATGTGTGCATGGGTCTGTTTATCCAAGCCTCCTTTTTTACTTCTGGATAAAAATGAGAAACACTGATGTCATCAGCGTCATCTTCTGAGAAATCTGCCCCGCTCTGCCTGCAGAGGAGGATACACTGGAACTCCTGCGTATGAACACATTATAATTTCAATCACAAAAATGTTGCTTTTTCACAAAAATGTTTACACTGCATGTTTGATATTAATTTTATTAATGAGTATGAAAAGGAGAACAAATAGTAAGCTACCAATCACAGCTGTGACTAAGAGAGCTTTAAAAATTTTAAATACATCCCCAAACAGATTTTTATGGCAGTTAATGTCATGTAATAATGTATACATAGAGAGAAGGTACACAGTATAAAATGGGACGATCACTGATTGCTACCAATGAACATCATACAGCATGTTTAAATCGAACAAAGCCCGGCCTCTTAATGAGTAACATGTGAAGGTTAAACGAGAGGCCGAATGGTTTACTCACTGTATTAATCATAGCAGAGGAGCCACTGCCTGCAGCAGCTGCCTGTGACCGCTGGTCTGGCCATTAGCGCGCGCGGTCAGCGGTCACGCTGGAATGAGGTGCAGGCTGCAGAGCTCGGCCACCCCTGATTGCGGACGGTGCTGTAGGCTGAACGGGTGATGGGTGAGGCAGACTCCACACAGCTCTCCCGTCTTAGCGAGATCATTTATTTACCGGCCTGCTGGTGCATGCTCTCACATGTGTGTGTGTGAGAGTGTGTGTGTGTAAGAGTGTGTGTGTGTGAGAGTGTGTGTAAATTGTGCACGTGTTTGTGTGTGTGTGTGAGAGAGTGTGTGTAAATTGTGCATGTGTGTATGTATGTGTGTGTGTGTGTGTAAGAGTGTGTGTGAGAGTGTGTGTGTGTGTGTGAGAGAGAGAGTGTGTGTAAATTGTGCATATGTGTGAGTGTGAGTGTGTGTGTGTGTGTTGCTTTAAATGCAGTAGGGGTGGCATTCTGGTTCTTTCTCCACAGCCTGTATCGCACCAGGCTGTACACAGGAACACAGTGGCATGTAATCCCTGCTAACTGATCACCCTGCCTGGGCTGGGGGCCTGGCCGGGGCCCTAATGGGCCCTGCAGAGACACAGGTGCAGGTCAGGGCCACCTCATTCCACCCACCCCAAAAACCTGCTCAGGTAGGGGTAATTATTCATTTATTTATATAATCTAATGCCCCCTCCCCTCCGCCCTGCCCAGCTAATTACCCCCATGGCCTGGGGTCCCCCCCTGCGTGTGCCAGCTGGCCCCTGTTCAGCTGATGCCTATTCATGGGTGACCGGGTCAGGCCGCTCGGCCCCCTGGGTAATTTAACCAGAAGACAGAGTTAACTGCTTGCCGGAGTCTCTCTTTCTCTCTCTCCATGCAGTCGGCTCATTTGGCCCGAGCACATTCCCAGAAAACCCAAAATTGCTTCGTAAAGAGTTCTCACAACACTTTGATTGGAAGTGTTCCCAAAACACAAATGATGTCCAGTTGTATTTTTTTTTTTTTACATATTTGTATTGAAGGTTCACATAATGTTTTATTATGTTTACAAATACTGTGGTATTTGTTTTCCACAAATTATTTTGCAATGCTCGTTAAGTTATTGGAATATCATGAGATTACTACGTACTACATTATAATTTTAATTAGTTAGAAAGTTTGAAATGAAAACTTGCAATAACCTGTGTGAAATAACCAAGTGACTGCTCCGTAGTGATTGTGACAGAGGTTACAAACACCTTCAGTTCAGCATCAGGACGTTTTTCCCAAGAATATTACTCAAGGGACATTTTCTATGAAGTGCCATTTAATAAATGCTGTGCTTTGCTGACTTTCTCCAGCACACAATTAGAATGTTCTTTGGACTTTCTCCACAACAGAACCAAAATAACGGACTCCATGGAAGTCTCCTGGATTTGCACCTTGCTTTCTGTGGCACTTTGAGTCACATAAACATCACCCTGGTGGAACACCTGTACATTATTAAAAATTAAGATTCACCTGAAGTACTGATTGGGTGTTCCAAGCAAGTGTATCGCAATCCACTCACACCCTCCCACCCCACCCCCACCCCCCAAAAAACAGGCAAACCCCTGTCTCTGATGCGCTTATCGCCATATAGCGAGTCTGTGGAATGAATTTCCCATACAGCATGACAGATGTCCAATCATATACAGCAGTTACAGCATTCAGGGCATTAAAGCTCACTGTGTACATTAGAAAATAGCATGCTGATGCTACAGCTGACACTGACACTGGAGAAGTGCAAAGACTGGCAGATTATGTTTCTCATGTGGAAGGAGGTCCCACAGAGGAAGAGCTTGTAGGCGCTCTGAGGAGTTGCCACGTAGCTGGTGTCTACATTACAATTTTGACAGTTTGGACTTTGACAGTTTAGGGGTGAGGGCGTGTAACAGAAAATGGGGAATGCCAACCCCCCCCCCCCCCCCGCCCCTCAGCGGCTAAATACAGGGAACCCCAACCACGCCCCACCCACCCCCTCCTCGCCCGACTCAGTTCCTCAGCAGCAACATAAATAAGATATAAGGGCTACGGTGCACAGTAGTCTCTTATCTGCAAATTCTTCATTTTCCGCATGGCAAAGTAGGGAAAATTGACTCTGAGTTTCTCCATGCAAAATGAGTTTTTATGCCATGCAATGCATGTGGGTACATTTGGGCGTGGGTGGGGGTGGGGGGGGTGGGTTCGTAAAAGTCTGCTGGTGGAATGAGATTTGCTGTCGTAAGGGGTTGTTGAGCAGCGGCATTCAGAAAGCGAATGGCATTTACCCACCAGTCCATGTCGCTTGCCCCTCACGGACGGGTCCGTCTCGCTCCGCTGAACGTCCATATCCGCTGCACGGTGTCAAGGCGAGCTTGAATAACGTCTCTACCTCTTCATGTTTAATGTGTGGGGCCAGTTAACAAGGCTATGAAACCAAGACAGACATTCTGGTGTATTTCACCTGATCATGTGCTCCTGAACCAAAGCAGATTCCCTGTTCTAGTGTCCCATACACCAAGGTTACAGCGAAACCTCCACACTCCAGGGCATGAGCAGCAACGTTGTCAGCTTACTTTGACTCCAGTGCCTACGGCCTGTAGCCAATCCAGTGCTATGAACATGCCATCTGCAATGGCCCGTAGCCAATCCAATGCTATGAACATGCCATCTGCAATGACGTAACCTCTATCTGAGAAAATGATTCCCTTAACGGAAAAATTTATGCTGGTGGGTGATGTATTTGGGTAAGCAGTAAGGTTTGCTGCGTGGTTAGCCTGTCACGCATTCCTCTGCTCATTGTTGATTGTGCTGAAGAGAGCACACACGGTCACCTCTAAATGCAAATTAAGCCATGGTGCCATAAGTCACGAGTTCCCGCGCAACCAAAGCACAGTGTGTTGAAATACATACATTTTTCTAGAATGTTCCATTGTTCTGGGCTCATTTGTGGAAGTCACGAGCTCTCAACAAGCCACAATGGGAAAAGTGTGTGAGATGCATTCTGTGCATGACTGTGAAGCTAAATGGAGAGTTCTCCTCTTGTGCGTGTACGCACTCTGCTCTCATGCTCATCTCACTTCTCCCTTTGTCCCTCCACAGCATACGCACACAGCCAATGGAACTTTCCTTCAATGGCAGGAGTAATAAGGCCACAGTGTAGTCTAATGTTCTGCCTTGTAACTCTGAGGGTGCAGGTTCAAGTCCAGACAACCCACTGTTTCACTCTTGACTTAAGTACTTCACCAGTTATCCAGCTGTATAAATAAATAGTGTAAGACTGTAAAAACCACTCTTGATAAGTGTTTTAATTATCATTGTAAGTATTATTTTAATGCTTAATGTCATTAATATAGTGATAGTACCTATAAGCATCTAAGGATCCTCTTTACAGAAATGAATCAAAATCACAACGTTATGCAGATTGCTGTCTCAGCCAGGAGAGTTATTATTTTTTCCTCAATGAAAAAGTATGATTCCTTCTGTTCTTTAAATACCTTGCACATGTCATCCATAAATATCAAACCTATTCGTCACAACCTTTTTTTTTATCTCCTCCAGGGGTATGCGGACCCTGATATAAGCTGTAAAAAACACAGATTTCTTGCTCTGATTTTACTTTGAGGGGGAGGGACAGTAATCAGGTTCATGTTTTTTTTTTTTTTTCATGTTGTTTAAATCGTTTAGCCATGCAAAGGGACAGGATGTTCGCTGGAACTAAAAAGATGGTGTGTCAAATCTCCAAGGTTCAATGTTATTGGCCTGTGCGAGAGTTAGGAGCTAGGTCCAGTGACGTGGGATGGTATTTTAATATCAGCTTGCTATCTAGCAGGTTAGATAACCAAGCTATGTAATTTATGTATCTAGGTGGCTATCAAAAGCTAACATTACCTAGCTGCCTGATATTATGATGGCATGCCTAGTGACTGGTCTCGATGGTAGTAATTTATTTTCATCATGCAGATCATTGAGGTATGGAAGTCAGAGTGTATTTAAACTTTGAAATGACCATTACCCATCCGTCATTAAGATGAGAAGTTATTGTTCCTCTTTACGGTACTTCAGGATACTCACTGCTGATCTCTCACTCATATTTCATGTCCTTTTGCTGAACTGGGCAGCAGGAAGCGAGCAGGACGGGAGGGTTGATCCCAAGGTTGATAGCCGATCTTGATTTCATTTGCCTCCGTTATTGGACTGATGCGAAATACGGTAAAACATGGAACTGAAGTCAAGACTCTTTGCAGGCTCAATTCAAAACTTCAGGGCGGAAGAGATTGTGATTAAGCGACATCTTAACATTTATCAGTCTGTATTTAGTTCATCAGTACATTTCTGAGGTCCCTTGGTCTGGTCCTGTGTCATTATCTCAAGCAGAGGGACCTATGTTGTCAGAGAAAATGGCTTCGTCATTAACAAGCTGTCAGTCATCACTCGACGGAAGGGAAAGAGGGCGGCTACCGACTGACCCGAAAAACACAGATTTGAGACTGAGGGAGTTAAAAGTGGGTTTCTGTGCATCTGATGCACTTGTGTGCATGCCATATGAACATGGGTGGCTCAGGCTGATGTATGACTGCGATTTTCAAAAGAAAAAGGTGTATGATCTATGGCGAATCGTTGTCAGAAGGTTGTCCGATCTCGTAATGACATTCGTACTTTTCCACCGAGGCGGCACACCCACGATCTCCCCCTTCCAGGCATTCTAAATCTGGGTCGAAAAGGGAACAAAGATAAGGAAAGGGAGAGGAGACTAAGCAAGGACTAATCGAAAGCTGGTGACCCGAGTGATTAAATGGCAGTGTTTCTCTGGAGGAGCGCAGAGTGGAGCCGGAAATGGCTTTGTTGCCATTTTCACGGCATTAAGCAGTCTCGTTTGCCAGGGATTCGTTTTCTCAAGTGTTTCTCTCTCACCGCATCAGCCTAAAACAGACAACTCCCACTTTCTTTGAAAACTCACATTAATAAAAATAACATGTCCTTTTTTTCTCCCAATTCACATGAGAAAATATTCCTTGTAATAATAAAACCTTATTGGAGAGCCCATCTTTACACGTTCCGATGTCTGTACAAATGCCCAATTTTCGATCGTTTTTTCTTCTTTGGGGGAATATTATTTTGTGTATTGAAGTGAACATCTAAACCAGCTGCTGGTGTCTGTCAGGAATACAATTTATTGTCTCTACGCTGTGTCAGTTAGGGGCTTGTTCGTCTCGTTCGGCGAAACCGAGTTTCCATTATGTTTCATTTGTGGACAGTTTCACATTCCCTCAGGAAGCTATTTCCATCCAAAGTCACGGTTTATCTTCAATCTGTTTCTGTCTTCTGTCTATCTATCTGGTTTCACGTCCTCTTCTCATCTCCAGCCAGTTCACTGCAGCCTGTTTACATGCAGCCATTTGATAAATAAACTTTTTTTTTCAATTTTGTTCAGATTCCAAAACAGATGATTCAACAATGCCATTATTCATTCTTGAGGCTCATCTTTGCTTATTGTTATAAGGAAAATATCTGGGAGTTCATCAGTGTTTATTTTCAAATTATATATAATATATAATTTATATATTATATATATATAATATATATATACAATATATAATCTTTGATTGTATTTTAACTTCAAAGTCTGAGATTGCTATTTCGCGTTGGCCTTGGATGGAACATTGATTTAGTGTATTTCAGGAGAGGAGTCCATGTTATGCTTGATTAATGTTATCTCAACAGGGCAGCATTAGGCTAAAATAACAGTATCGTCATGCAACTTGTAAACATTTTTGATGCATGAAAAAAACTATGAAAATTGAATTTTTTAGGGGGTGGGGGAAATCAGTAAAAACGTTTATAAATGAATGACATTTTGGGAATCAAACTCATCACACTCCAAAATGGCCACCCCTGCAGTTTTCTTTGACACAATTCGCCCTTTTTTATGCTTTTGATTCAAATAGTTTGTCAGCCAGGTTCATTTGGGTGTAACCATCTGGTTGTTATGGGAGGGAAACACAGTGTGTATGAACGGTGCAGCAGTGAAACTCACTAGCATGGCCTGCTACTCTCCTTGCGCAAGCAGGCAGCCTCTTAGCATAGCTGCATAGCTGCATAGCTGCAGTGTCTTACAGATGGCCGCCTGATGAAATTCTTACAGCTGGCAATTCTGGGGGAGAAGAATTCAGCTGAAATGGTACATTTGCCGTTTATCATGTCTATTTCAGTGCAACCTGGTCCTGTAATATATTCCCCTTCGCTGCCCTTGGGATTTTCTTTAAATGGTAATTCAAACTGGCCTACAGCAGCTTTGTTGAGGGGAGGTATTTATGTAGTCCGAGCCAAAGAAGTTGCTAATGAATTATTAATGGATGGCACTGCTGTTTTTGGGTAATTTACCCCCACGTTTCTCCGTGATTTTAATAAAATGCCAGGGCTGGCCAACCAGTCAAACACAAGTCGATTCAGTATTCATCACAGAAGATGCCTGGAGTCTATTGCTGAGGCCTACGGATTTATATAAGAAAAAAAAAACAACAACAACAACAACAAAAACAGCAACAGAAACAAGTAGCAATCCAAAGAAAATGATGGGAGAGGCTAGGCTGTGGAAGGAGAGATCCCTCTCTTATATACACACATGCACACATGCATGCCCACACGCACACAGACACACACATACCCACACACGCAAGCACACCAACACATGTATGGACACTCATACACATATGCACATATAAGCACCCCCCGTACACACGCTTGCACACACACACAAACCCCAAGTATATACATACATCCCATACACATGCAAACAAAGGCATGCACATACACTCGCTCACACACACACACACACACACACATACACTCCCTCACACACACACACTCACTCACACACACACACACACACTCACACACACACACACACACACACACACACACACACACACACACACACACACACACACACACACACACACACACACACTCCCTCACACACACACACTCACTCACACACACGCACACACACACACACACACACACACACACACACACACACACACACACACACACACACACACTCACACACACACACACACACACTCCCTCACACACACACACACTCACACACACACACACACACACACTCACACACACACACACACACACTCACACACACACACTCTCTCACACACAAACACACATGCAACCACAGCTGAACCCCCCCCCCCACACACACACACACACTTCATAACTGAACCTCCACGGCTGGCCTCTGACCTGAAATGTGCTGTAACTGAAAGCTGAAATAAAATCGATTGCTCCGGGCCACGTCATAAGGCCATGAAAAGACCAAGATCCAAAAAAAAAAAAACAAAAAACAAATCCGAGCAATGTGAGATCAGACAGACTGCCCAGCATCTGGGGTAGAGACGAAAGCTCTCCCTGCTGAATTCACATCTCTGCTCCTAATAAAATTCATCGTGCCTCTCGAGTGCTGGAGTGCATTCTGCTTACAGCGCTTCCATCGGCATTGGGGAAACACTTGGCTCCACGCGAGGATATCGACAGAGCAACAAAGCAGGACGGCCTCACGCCACGCTCGGAAACAGCGCCAATGAAACGCTCTTTGTGCTCCAACCGCAGGTGCACAAAATGGAGACATCCTCTATCATTGCCATTTCTTTATTACTTTTGTAATGGAGTTGTACACGTCCTACTGGCCTTTCTTGCTTCAGTCACAGGCAGGGCTTATAAATAGGAAGGTCGTGGGGCTCCAGAACCCCCTATGAGAAAGAAAAAATATATATTTGGGGGTCCCCCATTTTATCATTATACTAGTATAATTCTCTTTCCTCTGTATGGAGCTGTAGTCCATCACACCCCTGCCACTCATCTTAAGTGGTTCCTCTGCAATAAACAAAGACATAAGCAAGTTTTTATGGGCCAATCACGCACTCAGAAACCTCAGGTCACCAATAAGATTAAAGTCAAGCTATGCTAAAAAATGCATCAATCCATTTATTCCAGACACGCTGTCGCAGACTGAGTGTGTGAGGTCCAGACACGCTGTCGCAGACTGAGTGTGTGGAGTCCAGACATGCTGTCGCAGACTGAGTGTGTGAAGTCCAGACACACGGTCAGGGGAGGTAAGGGAGAGTGGGGCTGGGAACAAGGGGCGGATTTTGAGTCCTGAAGCCCATCGCGTGAGAAGTCTTTCAGTGTGGGATTTGGGGATCGGTGGGGGGAGGGTGGGACCACAGCGGTAGCTGAGGCGTGAGCGTGTTGAGGAAGGCTATCCTGTTAGCCTGCCTCCTGGGGCGGGCTGTGAGTGGGGGTGCGGGTGGGGGGGGGGGGGGGGTTAGAAGGGGTCATGGCTGAGAGGATGTGGCATGTTTGTTATTTTAACATGCATTATGTATTGTGGGGTGAATGGCAGGGAGGTGGAGATGGTGGACTCTGGGGACGCCCATGGCCCGGGCACAAGCGGGGGGATGGTAGCCTGGGAGCAGCAGGGGTTGCAGGTTTGATTCCCAGGCAAGGGTACTGCTGTCATATAAGCAACTTCCCCTATCCAAATTGCCTTCACAAATGTCTAGCTGTCGCTAAAAACAAAATAAAATAAAAACCAAAGAACTGATAACTATTCACTCTGGAAAAGTGTGCCTGATAAAATGTAGTGAACATAGAATGCAGTGAACATAGAAGAAAAGGTGATGCTTCATCTTGTGCAGCTGGTGGACATCCCAGGAACCTCCTACCACGGTTCATTTTTTAGGCAGCTTTATTCCCGCACATGCTCAGCAGCCCTCCCTGCTTAATCATATAGAAATAATACAGAACTATGGCAACACACATGGGTGAGCGCTTGCTCATTTGTCAGTTCAATCATTGAAAGTTCACTCTATTTTTTTGCTATTATTTATTGAATATTTAGTCTGATATACTACATTGCCTGGTCTCAGAAATTGCAATCACTGTGCAATTTACTGTATGCTTTTTATTTTGTATGTACAGCAGAACAGTCTGTTGTGATGGGTTGTCTGCCCCACAGTGTGCTTGCAGTTTAATGTGTTATTTATGTGCTCATTACTGTATACGGTAAATTCCCTCCTGGGCAACAAAGGTCTTCATTTATTCATTAATTGGCCATCCCTCGTCATCCTCGTCCTCCTCCTCCATCGCCACAGAAAACAATGAAACAGTCCCAATCTGGTAACTCAGCACGTAACTAGCACGTAGCTCAGAAGTGAAAATGAAGTGATAATTTGGTGGATGGAAACCTGCAGATCCCCACCTTGCCAAACGGGGAAAGCGGAGTTGGCAAACTCCAGCAGAGCTTTCGTTAGGAGATTCACATTTTTAGGATTCACTGTCTGCTTGACGCTTTTTAATAACCCTATTAAAACTCAGTTGCAGGGGCAGGAAGTGAAGTAAATTAATCTCCATCTGCACTTTACAATATATAAACATATAGAGACAGTGACTCCAATAGCAGTCAATGGAGACAACTTCAGAATCAGGAAGTGTAATTTTGGGCATGCGGAGTTGTCTCCTGTGTCACATGTTTATAGAAAAAGACGCAGAGCAATGACATGCTGAACAAGATACTTGAAAGCCTTCTCCATTGCTAGCTGAGCTTTCCACTCCACAAAAAAAATGTATCCACATTTGAAACATCGCATCTGAGAAAACGCTTAGCCTATTTACAGTAATGTATTTTGTTAGCGAATTAAGATTAATCAATATGTATGTGATTGTTTCAAGTAAAGTTATTATTGACTGACTTTTAGACTAGGATATAAAGGGTAAAAATGGTTTTCCGCATACTCAGATTAAAGTTGGACACCAGTTCCATAAAATATTTTGTAATAGACTCAAACAAACAGCATGGGTGCGTCTCAGCACACAACCTTCCTCAGCGCTGAAACGCGTCCATGCTGTTTGTTTGCTTTAGAGTCTATTAAAACATTTCAATGGTAATGCTGTGCAACCTTTTCATCTGTGATTTATCCTTTTTGGATCCAGCACCTTATTGTTTTTTGTAGTTGGAGGTCAGTCCATTTTTTTTGTTTCTTTATGCATTTCCACACTTATTATATAGTATTATGATTCTCACCCAGACATGCTACACATTATTTACACCAATCTCCGTGACCAAAAATATAAAAATATACCAAATAACCTGCTGTCAACAACTTGCAGGTTTTTTCAATGACTTTAATGGAGAACCCAAATTTGTTAAAAACGAATTAAGCATATATAAACAAACAGTTTTAATAAGGCAGCCAAAACAGTAATTGCTCCCGTTTTGGTATACCTTCCATGAGACAGGCAGGAGGCTTCTTTTTAAGTGTGTTGAAGCAAAACGGAAAATGTATGCAATATAATGTCTGGAGTGCTCATTTTATTTTGAGCTAAGACTAAATATCACTAAATGAAGATAAGTATTTAAAATATGCCGTCGAAAATGAATAGAATCCAATGGGGAAATAGTGTTTCAGCCCACAACCTGCTTGCCCCTTTATCTGCGCCCTGCCTTACTTCCTGTTGACAAAGCATGCTGGGTAATCACTCGAAGGTGTCCTTCAGAGACACAGCCCATGGTAATAGTGTCTCTTGCTACAGCTTTCAGAGACACATAAATTCTGATCATTCTTTTCATTTACACTATTCATTATTTGTGTTGCACTGACTAAAACATATCTAACTTAATTAATCTTAACTTAATCTAACTAATCATGCACATCCAAAACGGAAGGTTTCACTCGAACGAGGCGACTTTTAAAACTCCTTGCTCCGGTGCCAGTGATCAGCCGTCTGTTTTGCAAGGCTCACTTGATGTCAAACAAAGCAGTTATTCAATTTTGGCTGTCCCTGCCTACCTTATCTCAGGGTAAGCTTCAGTACACGTGGATCCTGGACCAGGAACCGTTCAAAAACACATCAGAGCTAAGGGCGGCATTTAGACTGAGACATCCCCTTAGTTTGGATAAACTTTGCGACTCGCTGGCTTACAAAAATGTTCCCTACGCACAATCAATAAAGAACAACTGAGGAGCTGCAGGAGGATAACAAGGTCAATATCTATATATAGTTTGTTCTTGTGAACTTTGTGTCTTATCAATGACTCAGATATGTTCAGCATTTGACTCAAGATTGCTTTAGATGTTTCTCTTTCTCCCAAAGTGTAGGAGACCAAAATGCCCTTCTTGTTAAAGCTGATAGCAGCAGCATGGAATGGTTGTTTATAAATGTGTTATAAAATGTCCATTATTTGTTGCTAACAGTTAAAAAAATTAAAAAGGCATTTATCTGGCTCCGCCCAAGAGCCAGGTCTAGAATAATATAGCAAGGGGTAGTTTACCAATTAAATATTTAAAATGATATCGTTATTTTTTTAGTATTTCAAGTAAATATCTTTCTTATTAAGGATTTGGAGAAAATGGAACAGCTTACCGAGAGTGGGGAATGATCAAAAGGCTATCGCCATGGTGTTCTGGTGACATCACAAATAAAGAGAGTGTGAGAGCGGAGATTCTATAAGCTCAAAAGATACTTCGGTTTTGCAGAGTGAAATTGAGAAAGAGAGGTTGTAGCGACAGAAAAAATATACAAAGAGCTTTGCAGAATTGCACACTGGGTGTTAAACATTTAGTGTTACATTATTTCTTCCTCATTTTTGACCAGAGGAACAAGATTCATTTTTGACAGCTTGATAGGGCTCTCCTACAAACCTGTTCCCTGTGTGTACTTATTTACTACTGAGATTAATGATTTCAAAAAGATAAAAATCTGCTTCAGATCCCTGTGGACATTTGTGTCTGAGGAGACACCTTGTTTAGTCATTAGAATGTGAATTTTCTTGCTTTTATTGTGAGGATGTTAGGCTTAAATTACGTATTGATTGTGTTGATTCGGCCCATCCTATAAAACAACAAAACAGAGCACTAGAGTGGAACTTAAAAGCAGTCTGTAGCTGTCACGCAGCAAAAGGTCTTAAACGAACACTGGAATATTGAACACCAGCTTCAGTGCACTGGCAGGAAAGACACCGGCAGTCGAATGAAATATTCATATACGAACCCTTTTGATAAAAAGAAAGCAACGCAACAACGGTAGCAGTTGCCACTGTTTAAGCAGAAGGTGGGATTGAAAAAAAAAACCCCTCTGATGTCACTCGCAGAAGGCCCCGTTTGAGAGGAGGCTCATCTGACATTGGCTCCCCTTGTTCTGCTCCGCACCGAAGTGGCAGAGTGACACCGAAACGAGGAAGCTCTGCGGCATGACGACAAACAAGGTTAGCAGCCAACCACAACGCAGACTGGCTTCCTCGCTCCAGAGAGCGCACCTTGACAAGACACATCATATAAATATGCGAATCTCCAGGTATGAATCATTTATGCACCATCTCTCCTATTGGATGGAGAGTAGAAGAAGAAAAATAAGAAGAGAAAAAAAAAAAAAAACCGAGGCTTGCCTGAAAGTGATGTGATTTTCATTCAGCTCTGGGAGGAGGATAAAAAAATGAGAAAAAAAGCGAATGCATGTTATCAGATTTTTTTGTAGTGCTGCTGGATCAAGAGACAGCCTCGTGACTTTAGGGGTTGCTGCATTTTCTATTCAAATGTCAGCACCGCCTCTGCCGCTATCGTGAAGTAGGATTACCGCAGACTCTCAAAGACGTGCTAAGGCCAGGAGAGGCGGACTATAGGTCCCGGTAATGTGAGCTGATTGCGCCGGGGAGAAGTGAATAGGTCACCGCGCACGTGGTGGGGGGAGGAACCTTCAGCGGCGATGCTCGTCAGTGCCGGGCCCCGGCCGCGCGGCGGCCTGACCAGGTCCTCCCGGAACATTCCCACAGAATCAAAGCCCAAGGCAATTATACCCCAGCTCCGCTCCTGGCTGGCTGAATGTCAGAGAGACACAGAGAGAGCGAGGGAGGGGAGGGACGGTGGCCGTGCAGTTTGATGGTTAGGGAGCTGGGCATGTGGCCCATCTCTATGTCTGTCCCTAGATTCGTACCCCAAAGCGCAAGTGTTGTTTTATGTTGTTGTACTTTTTTGTCTGTACAACAACATATAACAACACTTGGGGGGGGATTTAGGGGATTGTGGTTTGAGTTTTGTCTTTTTTAATTGTTGGAAATGATACTATGTGTAAAGGATGAAAACAATTAAATAAAATGGTGAAAAAAACATCTCAGGTATGACATTGCCATCGCACCCCTGTACCCCAGCCAAATCACCCATCAGTGAATATCCAGCCATATACCTGGGTAATGTGGAGATAATGCAACCCTGTGTAAGTCAATCTGAATGAGGGCGTTTTTTTGGTCCTCACTGTGGCGCTCTAGTAAAGGTGTACTGCGTGTATGGGGATCTATGTCTGCACGCTAATATATTTAATGCATACTGTAGGCAGTGTGTGTGCCTTTTTATGTGCCTGCTTAAAGAAATACATTTGCATGTGAATGGACGAATAAAGTATTATATCGCAAATGTCTAAACGGCGTAGAATAACTTTATTTTTCCCAGGGGGAAATTTAATTCTTTTAGTAATTAAATTATATTAATTTATAGGCACCTGATCCCTGAGCACAAGCAGCCAGCATGCGGTCTGCATCATGGTGCCACTGAATAAGGGAAATTAGTCTGGTTAAATAAGATGTGTGCATTATTTTAAACATGTAGATCCCTCGTGTTTATATGATATTATAAGCCCTGATCCAGAGTAACTCACGCAGTTTACACAGGTTCATTTACACAACTGAATGTTTTACTGAACCAGTTCTGGTAGACTTCCCTGCTTAGTCGCCTACCTGGAAAGTGAACCAGCAACCTTCAAGTGTCAAGCAAAGCTTCCTAACAATTATACCAGATTAGTGCCATAACTTTCAGCTGCTCATTTGATATTGTGAGTATGAATAAGGTTGTCCTCTGATAGGTCCTGATCTAGCACAACTTATGCAGATTAAATTTTTATACATTACCCATTCACAAAGCTGGATATTTTACTGAAGCAGTTCAGGTGAAGTTATATGCTAAATGGCGCAATGGTAATGCCCTTCTTGGGATTCAAACCTGCAGCCTCTATGTTACCAGTGCCACCCCCATTGTAGTACACATAACCTCCAGTTTGTATCTGTGTGAGCTCAACTTGTGGACTGTGGTATGAAAAGAACCTCTAGCTGACATAATGTATTTGAGAGGACAGTGTATTCTGGGTTTTACTCTCATGAGTACATAAAATTCTATAACAAAATGGACTAAACTATAACAAAAAAAAAATGCTGTCAGAGTCTGTCGGTAGCTATTTATATCTGTGATCAACTCACACATTTTGTTGAAGTTGCCAGTTTGTTAAAACCCCTCAGTTCCCCTTGGTTTTTCCTGTTTTTCTGGAGGACTGGGGCAGGTCAGCTTGTGTTTGCTTTGATATTCATACCAGCATGCGAATCGGCCGAGCTGCTTCATCACCCGCTGTTGGAATGTCACCTGAAGATATCTGCGCCTCGCGTCCAGGATGCCACGCCAGATTCACGGCCAACGGGCAGCCTTCCAGCTCACTGAGATACCAACATGGATGAGAGCCTCCTGGTTTGGAGGAAATATACAGAAACAGTCTTTATTTTGTGAGTCCTGGGGTCTTGTTTTCACATTTGGGCTGAAAAAGAAAAAACAGACAAACAGACGGTTCTGCCGAATGTGGCAGAAATTTGTTCTTTCAATTGAGCCTGAAGCTCTTCAAAGAAAGAAAGAGAAAGAAAGGCCAGGACAGCCGTGTTGTTTTCTGTTCCCTCAGTTTGTTCACTCTTTTTTGCTGTCTGAATAAGCAGAAGTCCGGCCGGTGCTGCGTTTGGCTCAGGAAGTGTTCGATCGTGGAGGTGCGCACGGTCCCAGAGCGGACGACCCCGCGCAGATAAGGCGCCGGTCACGGTCGGCTTGGCAACGGGACTCGGTCTGACTCAGCGCACCCTAAGATCTCGTTATCGGAGCTGCGCGGTGAACCGTTACGCTGGGCCCGCTGGTAGCCCGCTCAACCGCCGCGCGCTCAGCGCTAAGTCCCCCATGTGGGAAGTACCAGAACGGTGTAGCGTTTCCAGGGAAACCAAGGCTAGTAAATGAAATCCTTCAGAGCAAGGTTGGGCAGGAGGGCCCTCACCTGTTTACTGATTCTTTTCCAACATTGCCTCCTGTTTATTTACCTAACTTGTCTAATTTATCTATTTACGCTACATTTCTTAAGGTCATGAATGAGACAGCTGAAGACTGTTCATTTGGTTTTGTGTATGAAACATCTGATAATCACCTGATTATCTACTTGTTTCACCTGCCTGCATGTTCACCTGTGTCTTGTTTGCGCAACTCTTTTACTTTGTTTGTTCTTGTGTTCATTGCCAGTTCGTCTCAGTGTTTTCTTACCTGTTTCATTACCAGCTCTAGTTTCTGAATGTTTATCTGCCTGACTGTTTTGACCCTGCCTGTTTTTGACTTCACTTTTTGGATTTTGATTGTTTTCTCTGCTGAGCTCTTTTGTGTACCAACCTTAGCCTGTTTACTCGTTTACTCTCTGGAACTGTGTTTTGCTACCTATGCCGTGTCTCTCTGGTTTTTGACCCTGCCTGTCCCTGACTTAGATTTTTGCTCTTATGACCGCACAATAAACTCTGGTTTACATCATCTGCGTTTGAGTCCAGCCTGATCCATTACAAGTTTTTACAGCAATGACATATACTGTGTCTGTATACCTGAAGTTCCCTGTGGGAAAAATAAAGTTAATCTATCCCATAGAGCTTTTTAGGTGGCTGCAGCAGTGTCAGAAAAACCCTACAAAACACAGCGGCTGACAGGAACACACACCTGTGCTCACACCTCACACCTCGTTGTAGAATGCCGCCAAATCAGTGCATGCCGTTAAGTTGTCCGACTGAACGCGAACGCTGAACATGGCTGTGCTAGCTGAGTATCACCAATTACACGTGAGGAGCTGAAATCAGCTTTTCTCTCACAAAGTGAGTTTCTCTGAGTGATGAGCAGGGAGGAGCAGGCTAACGGGGAACTGTGGGAGGCCTGCTGACGGTGGAAGGGCCAGAGGAGAGAGCCCACATGGGGGGACGGGAGACCACACACACACACACACACACACACACTGGGATGGAAGGGAGCAGACTGTGGTGAGGAAACCACATGTGAGCAGCATGTGAGTGTGTTTGCAGGGAACTGCTGCATGAAAGATGTGCTGAGAGTAGTGAGTAACAAAGGGGAGGAACCAGGATTTCATTGTGTGTGTGTTTGTCCGCGTGTCTGTGTGTGAGCATGTGTTTGTGCGTGTGTAAGCAAGTGTGCCTATTTGCAGATGCGTGTGTGCTCCCATTTGTGTGTGTGTGCGTGTTTGTGTGTCCCTGCACTCTTGTGCACGAGTGTGTCTAAATCTGTGTAAAGCCTATGATCTTTATTGACACTCCGATGTGTATTGACCTGACCCACAGAGCCCTTTGTTTATTATATTCAGCCGTGAGTGCAGTGAAGTGTAGTGCAAATGCTTACCTGTAGGAGGTGCTCTCCCACTGCTCAACAAGGTCCATAGAAGAAGGCTGAACCAGGGAAGGGGGTAGAAATAAATCTAACCTGTGTCAGTCCTAGAGCATCTCTGCTGTAATATCTGTATGTTTTAGTAACAACTGGTGTTATTTTGTTGAGAAAGACAATAAATTAGATGGAAAAAATAAAAACAGGGGTCACAGTTAAAGGTATATTTAGGGTACCCGACACACTGTGGTGTTAAATACTCGCAGGAATAATTGCAGATGTTGTTAAACAACACATTTACACCCTGGTTGTGGATGTGGAGGGGCTGAATCATTTCTCAGTCTGAGTTACGACCTCCCTCCTTTATCACGTCTTCACAACGCATGAATTCACCCCGCTTTGATTTCCAAGCCGGAGAATAAATTCCAAGGGAGAGGGAAATAAATTTTGTCTGTGTTTGGCGTGTGTCTGAGGAGGATGTTGTACAGTCTCAAGAATTCTTCAACAAGCTTTGCGAGGGCTGTCTTAATAGGCCCTTGGCATATAATGCATTTTATCTGCTGCAGACAGTTCCCATTTTATAATTACACTGCTCTGCACTGAGCACTTTGCAGAACGCGTGTCACGGCTCTGTTGAACCTCCATTATGAGAGGAAGACTACGTCTTGTTTTGGCCTAAACAGTAGATAATCAATATTCAATATGTCCAATCATCTGTACGAAAATTAGGAGCTTGGTACGGCACTTACTATGTGTCTGTTACAGTGTACCATGTGTTATTTTTGAATTCAGGGATATGATGCAATTGCGCTTGGTGATGAACATAAGCTCTGCTCAATAAGTCACTCTAAATGAAAAGTGCGTGCTGACTGACTGACTGACTGACTGACTGACTGACTGAATGACTGACTGACTGACTGACTGAGGTGTAGATGTAAAATGTAGATATTCCTGAGTGTTGTGGAGTGATCTATTCAGTGCGTGTTTCACATTTCTGAGTGAGCCTCGCTTTTAGGGCACTATTGAACATTTTCTTTTTAAATCATAAACATAATCCATCCATCATACATCATCTATGCAACCACTCACAAAATCCTCACGTCTTTCCAAATGCAGCGGCCGTTTTGACTTCTTCTGCTGCAGCACGTTGGAGGAGAAACACATTCATCCTGAATGGGCCCAAGCTGGCAGACTCAGCTTCACTTTACGCATTATATTTTGTTGGCATTCCACCAGCAACTGAATTTATTTCTGTTGCTGGTGTTCTTACGATTTTTTTTTTTTTTTTGCCTGAAAAAGAAACATATGTTCACTGACGCAAATATGATGCATAAACGGATGTGCATAAGTGCCAACTGATGCCAAGATGGAAATACTACAAGTCACGTTAAGTTAGGCTTTCCTATGTGCTTTGCATGTCTGCTTTGTACATTTTGAAGCACACAAATATGATCTCATGGAATGAATGATCAGGTCAAGATCATTTCCAGCTCTCATATTTTTTCCCATTCTGTCAGAGAGCTTGACGATGACTTGCCATTCTTTGGCTCATACTGTCGCTCATCGTGCTTCAAAAAAAGTATGGGATCCCGGAGTGACCAAACATCGTAGCCCCTGCTACGGTCCCAGCTGGAGCACAGCTATGCCAGGAGCCATAAAGGAAATCAGGACGTGTTTGGATCGGGTTTCTCCAGCTCTGGCCCGACTTGAGCAAACACCGAAGCTCCGAAATTGAGCCGGCGTGGTTCCGGGCTCTGGCTTGGCTGAGTCTCGGCGGTGAGACAGCGATGTTCTCCCAGGTTTCCCCCGACGCTGGCAGAGAATACTCGAATCTCGCCACTCCCGCAGCTGCCGCGTCTACAAAGACCCGCGTCTGAGTCGAGCCAGCAGGAAAATATGAACCAGCTGAAATTAAATCATGAGAAATAATCTGCTTCGTGTTTTAGAAACAATCAAACAGCGTAGCGCGGCTCTGCGGCTTGCATATTTCTGAATTGCTCTGTGAGATTACAAAAAGTAAGGCAGGTAAATGCAATCATTTCACCACAATACAACAATAGTTTTTTTTTCTTTAACAATTGAGCTTCTTCTTGGGTGAGAGAGACAGAGAGAGCGAGAGAAAACACCTATTCATTTGTGGTAAATTCAGGCAGACAATAGGCTACCGTTGCACCAATATGGTTTCAGCAGCTATTCAGCACCCATCCGCTTTGAAAGGAGCGGCTCGATTCAGTGCGTCTTTAACCAGGCGCAATAACTTAAATAAATGAGCCCCTCTTTATCTGGTACGAGCTGCATGCTTCTACACCTCTGAAAATAGCAGTTTCATAAACTGTGAATAAATCTGAATGTCTGCTCTGGATGGAGCCCAAATGCAGATTGAATTCTTTGTTTAAGCAAAGCTTGTGAGTACAATTTACTGTCTCATCAGCAGACGAAGGGAATAATTAATAACCTATACATTCATGTTTTCTTGTTTTGTTTAGTTTGTACTTTTCAATTGGGGAATGACATGCATACATAAGGCCTATAGGTATATAAAGTATATACAAAACATCTATAAGGCCTACATATAAACTATATAAAACATCTATAAGGCCTACATATAAACTATGCACAAACAGATATAAGGCCTACATATAAACTATGCACAAACAGATATAAGGCCTATATAAACTATGCACAAACAGATATAAGGCCTACATATGAACTATGCACAAACAGATATAAGGCCTACATATAAACTATGCACAAACAGATATAAGGCCTATATAAACCATGGCACTACTGTACACATTACATGAGGATTGCCTTTCCAACAAAACAGTGCTCTGGGTCCACTTTCCAAATAGACATTCAACATTTCTATAGACGCATTCCATTGATTACAACAAAGCGACAAACGACAGGGATTTAAGACTTAGTGATCTACATTACAGCGATTAACAATGAAGATGAGCGTTAAAACGGGAGACATAACAGAAATAACAGCCTGCACATTCACCGTGCGGCGTGTAAAAGGCTCTGAGAATGTAATCCAGGCTATCTTCCTCACTAATTGATGAGGTCGGGCAGCGTGTGTGTGTGTGTGTGTGTGTGTGTGTGTTGGGGGAACGTTTTATGTGATATTTAGACTGTGTAAAGGTATAAATTGTGGGATTAATGCACTAATGGGAGGTCAGCAGCATGAACGGCGGACTGATTAACTCAGCGAACAGAACAATGGGGTTGGAGACTGCGCGCTTTCGCTGTCAAGTTCATCACCGCTCTCTAATCATTGCCAGGGGCCATGGTCAGCGCCCTTTAGCGAAACCAAAGTGGCCTCTCTGTGGTCCTCAAACAAAGCAAGCCGAACTGTTAATATTTCCATGTCCACTCCATATCAAAAGTTGTCAGAGAGCCGTCTGGTTTTTGCACTCAGTCAGAGCCTGTTAGAGAACAGCCTCTTTTCTGAAGCGTTATTGCAGGCGGAGGGGGGGGGGGGGGGGCTGGTCATTTTGACGACGGAACTGTAATAATTAACAAAGAGTGCTTTCAACAATTTCTCAGTCGTCTTTTTTTTTTTTTGCTACATTTTACAATCTCCCTGCCTTCATTACTCACCCTACTCTGTAACAGAGCTACAAACCCACTTCCCTCCCTATCTCTTTATTAGAAAATTGCTCCAAGTTTTTTTAAAACCGGAAGAAATAATAACCCCTATCGCGCAAATGATTATTTGCAGTCAGGCATGATTATTTGCAGGAAGGCAATCCTTCCTGTGGTTTCCCTTTGTTTTCCTGCCCCCTGCATTGCCTCCCCTTTGCCTCACGACGTAAGCTATAGAAATATTGAGTGTGGATATTTGCTTATTTTCCCTCCGGCGTGTCGGGGGCCAGAAACGTCTGTGCGTGACAGTGAGTGATACCCTCCTCTGTTGGAAGCATCAGGCTCTGACTGTGACAGTAGTTGATGAATGCGATAGCCTGCGCCTCCCTTTCTCTGATTAAGGTAGATTAATGACCACAATTAAGCAATGATGAAAACAGACCTCTGGAGCACAATACCTCTTAAACGCTTCTGTTTCACGATTGGATTACCTGACCGAGGATATCATCTGTAGTTTGGTTCCCCTTTGGCATCGCCCGCGGCCCCAGAGGGCCAATCATTTTTGGGCGTGGGCGGGCCTGTCTCGGGTGATGTAATGTAATTCCTTAGAATGAGAAAGGGTGAGCGATAGGCCCTCATTGCGCTTGGGAGTGTGTCTCCTTACAGAGGAGCATTAAAGCCACTTAGTGTTATTGCACTGAGCTGCAGCTAGGCGGAATTATCACTGGATATGGTATACTGTAACGAATCTACTTAGTGTGTTTAAAACAGGGTGGCTCAGTACTTAGCACTGTGGCCTAGCACAGGAAGAAGGCCCCGAGTTTGGTTTCCACCATAGCCAGTGCTTTTCCATGTAAAGTTTGCACATTCACATGGGTTTTCTCCCGTGGTCCAAAGACATGTAGTTTAGGTGAGCGGTATTTGCTCATAGATGTGTGTGTAGGTGTTTGCCCGTGTGGCCTGGTGACGGAATAGCAACCTTCTCCCAGCCTTTCAGCAGATGCATGCGCCCCAACATGTTCCGAGATTGAATGAAGTGGGTATAGATTATGGATGGATGAACGTTTAAAACACTGGCAGAATATACTTTACCCTAGCTGGGCAAATATAGCTCTGGATTAGTGGGGTTCATAGCTGTACAGTACTGACACTGATCAGGCTGGCACTATGAAGTCAGATAATGACTTCCCAAATTCCAGCCAAATTCCACGGATCTACTTTGTTAATCAACCCAACCAGATTGTTGGAAACTAATCTGAAAAACTGCAGAGTTCCTCCTCTGCAGCACTGAGCATGCTCAGGACTGAGCTGGATTAAGGCTGAATGGTTTAACGCACATGCCACCTGCTTCCAGGCTGCCCCATCGGGCCTCGGGCCGCCCCTGTGACAGGGTGATGTAAGGGGGAACCAGAAGGTTGTGTGGTTGAGTCCCCAGCGGGAAGGCACTGCTGTGCTCCAGGGCTGGTCTGATGAGGGTCGCTTCAGTAATTTCTCAGCTGTTTAGATGGATGATTCACCGTGTGCACCGCAGCGTGTGAGAAGCATGCAAGTAAAGAAAGCAGCATCCCTCAGTTCCGTCAGCTCTGTGGCCTGCCTCCTAGTTAGTGACGGGAGGGACAAAGATGCGGTTTCTTTATCCCTTCCTATTTTCTCCATTTAACCTGAGCTTTTCTGTGCTGCTGCAATGACCTTCTTCTGCAGACACCAGAGGAAAAAAAACATATACTGTACACATGTGACTTGTCTGATTCACAAACTTGTCCTCACTTGTTTCCACACAATGTAAGCATCGCCAGTTACATATTGTCTACACCACCAGAGGAACATGAAGTCAACATATATTCAGATTTTAGCTGGGTTAAGCTGGGCCTTATCTTTCCTGGCCGAGCCAGTTGTTGCCATGCCAACATGGAGGTCTGGCCGTATCTGATAATGGCAAGGCTCAAACAGGTGAAGGACTCAGTGCTGCACCTCCTCTATGGGAAAGCCAATATTATTCAAAGTATTAATTCAATGGCATGCATTTTATTTGTTTTTCTTTCAGATAATAAATTCATAATTTGTATTTTGCCCCAGTGTAATAACCTCGTATTGTTCTTGCCAAATTACATTTATATTCAAATCCATGCACATCTGTTGTATCCCTGTAGTGTGATGTGTTTTTGGTTGATTTGAGATAGTCTTTGATATTGTATGTATACTGCTATTGTTTTAGATACTTTAAGCGACCTTGGATAAAACCGTCTGCTGAAATGCACTCTAATGTTCCTGCTGCTCCAATGACAACAACTCTAAGCTGATTAATGTCACTGAAATACTAGCTCTCCTAATAAATACTATAAATACTTTGTTTTCTTTGCCTCAGATGTTTCAGCCTGCCTAATTCTCTGTGGATGAGGAATGCTCCAGAACGACCACAGGAAACTATTCAGTAATGCTGAGAGAAACAGGACTCTGTCTTCTGACATTACAGCCGGGGCACTTAGCCGGCCAGCATGGGCAGCAGAGGGGAGACCACAACAGCAGGCTCTTTGGAGATCTTAGGGATAGATCCTATTCCCAAGGCGGCCCTGACTTGAAGGTGGAACATGTGTGATTGGTTGTTTAATATAAGGCGGAGCTGCAGCTACGAGTGAGTTTTTTGTGCCCGGCAGAACGTTGGTGAAATAATAATTTTATATTTTATTGTGGTGATCTGAGATGAACCATATCAGAGTTCTGCATGTACAAATGTACCTGGCTACAGGTGTTCACCACTGGAGGTCATTAACCTTTACCTTTAGCTTTACAGTTATTGACTTCCCTAAAAGCTGCAGTCTGCTGGTAACAGCAAACTTCTACCTTCACTACAACTATCTGTCAATTGCCAGCTTGTTTCAGCAAATCAAAATGTTTTGTTGCTTTCAACAAAACCCATTCATTGGCTAGAACTGGCTAGAGTTGGTAACATATGGCGTCATTGGTGTCATTAATAGAAACTGGCAGCGTATGATGTTGACTCCACCCATTTCAGGCTTTGTGGAACCTCACTGCTGGGACACTGCCCCCTGCTGTACTGTACTGGAAAAGCTCCCACTCATCTGGATTTCAGCAAAACTCAAGTGACAGATACCTCATTATTAAATATGACCAAATTTCAGGAGCGGTTGGAAGATTTTCCCTAATTCCCAAAACGATTACAGTATTTCCCATGCAGAATCCCATTGTCTAAAACATAATAATCTATCCAAACTCCAATGGCATCCTGATTAATCATTTTACTAATGAAAGCGCCCCCTCCCTCTTCCTTCTCCTCTCTCTCCGACCCCGTCTCCGCAGCGTGACGGGGGGGAGGTGGGGGGAGGATGGGGGGGGGTCACGTAATGAATCCGTAATGACGAGACATACTTCACTCATTACCCACCCCTGTCCGGACAAAACCCGGCTCGCCGCGGAGAATGGAAGCTAATAACCCCAGATGCTGTCCCAATTACGCATGAATTTATTTTGCCGTACTTAATATTCAAAAGGCCCCCAAAAGCTAATGAAAAACTTTGAGCCTTATTATCTCCCCATTTATCCCACGTGAGATTGCTGGAACTCTCAATTTTATTTATTTGTTTTTGCTAATTTTTATAAATTAATATTTGACGAAGGGGGGTGGGGAGTTAAATAGAAGTTAACACTCTGTTGCTTCCTGCCTCACACCTCCAAGCAAGTACTGCAGTCTACAGTATGTTTTCTTGCAATGCGTGACACAGTCGAACTTGTACACATGTCTCTCATGCATCTTCAGTCTTCTTCAGCATGCATGTTGTGACCTCTTGACTGTATGCAGACTGAGGCTCATTTACTTCCATGATCTTCTCTATGAACTGATTTCTGGAAGTGCGTTTCTGAGTTTCATCATCTCAGAGTCATTTAGTGTTCCAGCAGAAACTGAAATACAGCATTAGTGGTTTTGTTCTAGCAGAGCATTACTGCACAAGAACTTTGCATCAGGGTTTTTTTTTTATATTTCAGATTTTACACTAATAATTTAGAGGGCCCAGCCCTAGGGGGAAAGAATTTACCTAAAAAGATAGATAAAATGTGTATAAATTGCAAAAGGGAAAATAAATACCTACATCAGCCAGTAAACATGTAAAGCCCATAATCTGGGCTCCTTCAGATCCTCTGCTCTCCCGTATTCAGAGGACTTAAGACACAGGGAAATGCTCCAAGTGTGGCTTTTCCCTTTTTCCGTTTGTGTGCTGAAACGTTCAGCCACAGATAGCTGTGAATACATCAGCCCTGAGCAGCTCCCGTGCGGGTTTATGTCTCATTATGCACTTCCTGTGATAAATGTTCCTGTTGCTAAATGACTACTAATGTCATATGTAATATGTCATGAAATATGCAATATGTAATATGTAATATGTCACAAATCCATTAATGGGTGGAGTTACAGCAAGCTGTCAATCAATGACAAACCAGTGAGTCGCTGATTATTTCCTTCAGTCTGGGTCATAAATATTTAGTGTCTGCATGTATTAGAAGAAGAGCATATGGTACAGTGTAGTTGCCCTATAGAAGATGCTGAAACATAATTATAATCATAATAATAATAATAATAATAATGATAATAATAATTTTCTGTCTGCAAGCACATATGAGACCCAATGTGAGCTTATAGAATAAACATTGTTTTTGCCCTTTAAGTGTATCCTTTTTTTTTTTTTTACTTTTTAGCTCAAACGATTTTTGAGACTAAGTGCCGTTGTTCAATAACTGAATGTCAGCTCAGCGTTTGGAGTGGCAGCTCTGTCTGTTTCTTCTGAGAGGAATCGAATGGACATGGCCAGCACAAGGACGAATGCCGTTTGAGAGACATCAATAGGTTTTCTTCAGGAATCGATACCTTTGTGTTGATTAGTATTCTAGGGACTAGATCATCATAAATAAACACAAAATTATTTTCAGAGATAACAAAGAAAAAAGATAAAATAGTGACGAGGGAGAAGATAAAGGAGGTGATGGCAGGGAAGTTTCAGTTTTGTGGAAATCTGGTGTTGAAATATTGACCCTTTTTGTCTGTTTAAGGGAATTCCTTTTTCAGTTAATGACAGTAAAAATCTGCTTTGTCATGCAAACGAAAAAGTTTTCAGTGGCAGGTTTGCAGATGATTTAAAAAAATAACGTACAGTAAGAGTATTGAATATGGTTAATAAACCATTCGTTTTATTCAGTGAAGCCACAAATAAATCAAATAAATGATGCTATCACTGCTGAGCACCAGAGCACCTGCAGAAAGGCAGAGACTTCATAAAGAGGAGCAGGGCAGTGCAGTGCAGAGATCTGCATGGAGATGTTTGTGTTTCATCAGAGTTCAGGGAAGGTGCAGTGGGAAAGGGCGGGCTTTCACTCTCTTTGCAGACGATGTCCTGCGTTTCTGCAGGTACATGGCAAGCCTTGCTGGGCTGAATGATCTGTTTTTGTCATTACATGTCGTTATGTTGTTATGTTTCGCCATCCTGACCGGGTGGTTAGGGTAGTTCCACCTCTGGGGGGATGAAGACTGCGAAAGTCAGGGCTACACAGAGCAGCTGCAGGTGTCTGAAGAGACTAAACAGCGGGAGACTCGGGTGCGAGCACAGAGATTCTGAAACAATCAGTCACACCCAGTGTTTTCCAGAACACGTCTCACCTCTCATTATACACATGCTATTACATGAGCAAAAATGCTGTAAAATTTGCTTTGAAAATAAGGGTCAGTGAACAATCATTTTTGGTGGATTTCCACATTAGCCAGCCCTATCTGCGTTTTCCTGGAAAGAGCGCCAGGGCTGGAGGTGGCGGTCCCCCACGCTGGGCGCTCAGTGAGGCCTTGAGCCTTGTCACCCTGAACATCTGTTCGTCCGCATCATGGAAGGCAGCCCAATGCTCACCGGCGCCCCCTGGGGGACAGCACTGAGCAGGAGCCTGTAGGGCCCCTCGTACCCCAGAATATTCAACAACTGTTCAGTCCCCAGCTGCTGCTCCAACTCAGTTCATTACACAGACTAATGGCTGCATTACTTTCTGTTCCGAGCTTTTCCTATAATGCACCTCCAGCAAGCCTCAGCGATGGTCAGGAACATCTGGGGGACTGCTGGGGGTCCCACGGAGGGGGGGTATCATTACGAAACAAAGGCAGGACAGCTGTGGTCTTCATCAGTCGCAGACAAACTTCTGGGCCAGTCTGAACTAGCATCACGATGCACACATCATGTTTCACTTTACAAGGGAGGACTTTACAAGCTCTCAAGGACAAGGCCAGCCGGTACATGGAACTGCTTAACTCTCAATCAGAACATAATCTACAGTCTGAAATTAGCAGGGATTGCATAACCTTAAAGCTGCTGTTTAATGTGGTTGGGAGCTGGGTTTGGAACGGAGAGGTTGCAGGTTTGATTCCCGGGTAGGTAGGGTACTGCCGCTGTACCCTTGAAAAAAGACCGGCTGTTGACTGTTCTTGTCTGTGTCCAACCTTTCACTTCCTGTAATGTCTAACTCACAACTGAATCTACCATGTTGAGGTTGCAGGCTTAATTCCCTGGTGGAGGTACTGATGTTTTATCCTTGAGCGAGGCATGTTGCCTTGATTCCTTTAGTTAATATCCACCTGTATAAAGAGATAGTGTGTTAAAGGGGCAGCCTGTAGTCTAGTGGCCAAGGTAAATGACTGGTTGGTGGTTCAAGCCCCAGTCCAGCCACAGCAAGAACACCATTGCTGCTGGGCCCCTGAGCAAGGCCCTTAACCCCTCATTGCTCCCAGGGGGGACTAGCCCTTGGCCAGCACAATCAACTGTAAGTCGCTTTGGATAAAAGCATCAGCTAAATGATGATAATGCAATGTAAGTGTAAGCTGATTAAGTCACTCTACATAGGAGCATCTTAACGCCTAAAATATAATTGTACATACACGTTGATGGCCGATAATGGATGTTATTGGAGCTTCAGCTGTGCTGTGGACACACTGCTTTTCGCAAGATGGAAACATCCATTTTCAAATTTCGATCATATCAATAATTGTAGTGATTTTTTTCATACTCAGAGGCTGTTAATTGTGGCAGCCAGCGTGTGGAATATTACATCCCACCGGCACTCTCGCCTCTCCGTGGGGGGTCGCCACGCCTGGGAGCTTTGCGTTCACTTGCTTTCGTCAGGGGCAGGCGCTGATTAGCGGTTTTTCTCCACGCTGGCCGTAAAGGTGTGTAATTGATTGTTTTGGCTCGAGAAGGGGCCGGAACGCACAGTGTCCGGGTTTCCGCGGGACTCAGAATATCGACTTCCTTTTTAAACGCTGCTCTCAAACGCCCACGATTCCCAGCCCCCGAGCAACTGAAGTGCTTCCAGAACGCATCGCACCGCCATCACAGCAGAGGCCTGGGCGGAAACGGAAAATAAGTGTTATCTGGGAAAAAAAAGAAGAGAGAGGAGGAGAGCTGAAGGGAGAGAAGATGGGGAATGAGGTCACTCCAAGCTGGTGACTAAGAGTCTTTTGGTTGTCCTTCCTCCTTCAAAAACCATGCATGGCAACGATGAAATCTTCAGGGGTTTTATAAATGCAAATTCAGACAATACTCTCTTTGTGATTTTGAGATTCATTTTCTTATCCAGAATTTTATGAAATGCAATATTTTATTCCTTGGTTTGAGACATCTTATCAAGTAAAACTTTCTTATCTCATGGACGGATATGCAAATCTTTCTCCGATCATGTACATTTTTTTTCTGTTCTTTTCGTGTCATTTTTTTTTACAGTGACTTGATTTGCAAAT
>JAFBMS010000105.1:875000-895000 GCA_019788955.1 Albula glossodonta
GGGGTGAGGGGGGGGGGGGGGGGGGGGGGTTGTTTGGGTGGCTGATGGCGATACAGAGCCTGCCCCATCTGCCCCCCACTGTTTACCAAACAACAGTCACCGCTGATCAACCACCACGGCGGGGGGTGGGGGGGGGGGGGTCATACGGTTGGACTCTGGCCTTGTAAGACTGGCCAGAGGTCAGAGGTCACCATCTGACCATCCTCTGTGACTCACAGCCCTATTCAGCCCCTATGGCTCAGTCGAGGCTGGCTAACACAGGGCAATTCTTAGCGCCTAGCGCTAACCTCGCCCGCGATTAGGGGAACTCCTCTGAGGCTCATCTGACTTCGACTGACGCAATATTTTTTCATCTGATATACAACATCTTGTAGTTTAAAACTGGTGTCTCGAGTTCAAAAGGAATATCTTTATGACCTCTTCCTAAAATGACTGCCATGATGTACTCTCTTGTGACATAAATACGTGACAGATATGTGCTACAGATATATGACATGTGTGACAGCAGCTGTCCTGCTCATGAAGTTAAATGAGGGAGCCGTACTTTTCCCAGCAGCTATTCCCACCGTCTCAGCTGGGGTGAGTCTTTAAGAAAAACAAGGAATGAAACAATTATCCCCCACCAGATAGTCACGGACTGGTAAATATACCTGCTTTTCATACCGTAATTATGCGCAACCCGACATGGGCCACTTGCACTGCGCCGTTAGCATAGCACGACATGGAGGAGCTTTTGAGGTGAGGATCATAAGGCAGCTCTGGAAATACATGTTTTCAGACTAACGAGATGGTTTTAGCACGTTTTGTTGTTGGGAGAAGTGAGATTGCTTTCCCTTGCACCGTCTAATTGGCGTCGCTCCTGTTTTCTCAAGCAACTTCAAATTCTGGCAAGACAAAGGGAGAAGCAGTCGACACAGTTCAGCCCAAAGGCCGTTCGGTATGTGTAATTGCTCTTAAAAAAACCTGTGACTTTCTTTGCAGAGCAATTGCCAATTATCACTTGCGCTGAGAAAGCAGGAGGCTGCACGCACAAACCAAATGTGAGTGGTAGCTGTCAAAACCACTTTAGATCAGATTGATGAAAAATTTGAAAAAAGGTAACTCTTGCTTTTTTTGGATCAGTCGTCTTGTTTTCTCAGCTGTTCACAGCAGTAGCAGCAAGAGGACAATGCGATACAATAAAGCGGTCGGAAAAAGTTTTTGATGACCGTTGGGCAGTAGCCCGTTGTGCTGATGGGGGATCAGGAAGGCCGTTTTGGCTCAGAGGAGAAACAAATGACCCAGAACAGCCAGTGCTAATAATTAAAACATGAAATATGCTGAAAAACAATTAACAAGCTAAGCAAGCATATTAGCCCCCTTTGAGTCCGAGGTCCTTCTATTAATAAAGCATAAAGGATACAACAGGGCCCTGAGCATAATCTCATTATTCATAATACCCTTAATTGCAAAGCACTCAGAATTGGCCCTTGTTCCACGCGAATATGCTACACGCTTTTCATTAGCCTTGGGCCTGATCGTTTGACGTGAACAATCGGCCGTAAACTCTCAGAGTCCGGGATTAAACCAGAGAGAGAGAGAGAGAGACAGAGAGACAGAGAGAGAGGGAGACACAAAAACGGAACCAATCTGAGTAAAGGGCAGGAATGAGTTTGATGGTGAAACGGATCAGGAGTGCGGTGCTCCGGAACATTCTCCGCACCGCACAGTTGCCTTAACGAGGCGGCTGTCCCTGGGCGGTAATGACCGGCCCACCTGCTCCGCCTATGCTGGGCATACAGACATACAGACATACAGACCTGCCTCTTAATTAAGCCTTTAACACTCCTCTGCCGATGAGAGCCCCTTCCCCAGACAGTTCAAACCAAGCTTTCACTGTCAGAGGAGCGTGGGCCTAAATCATGCTTCCCCATTGGTCCCCATATCTATCAATCTTAAGATGTCCTTCCAAATGCGCTCCCAGAAATACCGCCCACCCTCTTTAAATAAAAAGGGGATATACTGAAAAAAAAAGTATTTTGGATGCCTATTCATATAAAGGTATATGAATTTTACAACAATTCTTTTAAAATGTTGTGCACACAAATACATGTCTGAGAAGTGAATGCATATTTATATAAATATATTTCTCCATATATTTCTCCGTGTTACCATTCTTCAGGATGTATTAGACTGAATCTGTGACAGTCATTGTCTGTGTATTTGATTTCAATTCACCCCCCTCCTCCCCTCTCCCGAAAACACAGCCCCCCCCCCCCACTCACAGTTCCCATAGTAACCTTATCACCATGGTGTTAGGCAAAGAAGCTCCATTAAGCAGTGTTAAGCTTATTTTTTGAGTTGAGTTCCTAGGGATGGAGTTGGAGGGGTCACATGCTTTCTGCCCCCCCCCCCCCCCCCCCCAGGAGCATAAAGTAAGGAGTATCCTACATTTGTGATTAGGCCACCCACTTTCTCTCTCTCTCTCTCTTCCTCCCTCTCTCTTTTTCTTTCCCTCCATCTCGACCTCTCCTGTCTCTCTATCCCCCTCTGTCTCCTCCTGTCTCTCCTGTCCAGTCTCGGTGATGGGCAGCGCTTATCGGGGACTGAGAGCAGCAGAAGATGAGCCAAAATGGGCTCTATTTGACAGCCATCTCGATGGAGCCTCACCAGCTCCATTCCGACAAGAAGATTAGAGAGGGGAAAGCCATCCTTTTCTCTACTTTTTTCTCCCTCTTTTTTCCCTCGTTCTTCATGTTCCTCTTATTTCTTTTTCTGGCTCAGCCTTGCAGAAAAGAGGGCAAGCCTCAGACAAGCAATTAAGCGAAATGGACAGGAGAAGCCTGACGGATAGATGAGAGTTCTTCAGCGGAGGCTCTGGAAACCTGTAGCTTTGCATGGCCCCCTTGGAAAAGAATACACATTTTTTGGATAAATGATTTTTTCAGCTTTTTTTTTGGGGGGGGGGGGTGGGTGAATTGTAGGCTAGAACAAAATATTTTCATGAGTGTGAGATATCTTACGAGCTTAACCTTTGAACCAAGCTTGCACAATGCAAGCATCCAATCGGAGAGAGAGCTCCTTCGCCTCAGACCCAGTTCCAGAAAACAGTGATGCAGTAAAGACTTCTCCTGATGATGCCTCAGATAGCTTTTCTTTAAAGATTAAATGAACACAATTAAGACAAACAGCCCATGCATGGCCATTTTGAGTTCACGCATTTGTTCTTCGCTTCTCGAGTGAACAGCTGGGAGAAAGTAATTAGTCAAATGACATTGCTTTGTTTCCTGGACCCAGAAGCGGCTTTATGGTCCTGCCGCTGAAGCCGGGCCCATTCTCCCCGTCCCACTGACTTTGTGAGGGTTCAGAAGTGACATAAAAAAAAAACAAAATCGGTTAGAGGAGACGTCTCTCAGAGTCTGCCGGGGACATCCAAATCGTCCGTTTTATGTTGTTAATCGATCTGTCGGCTCAGCTCCGCGGTATTGGTCTGACTTTATGAGAACGATCTGCATCCTGCCTGCCTGCGTCTGATACCTTTATATACATCTGCTGCCTGTTAACAGCTATGATGTGTCAAGGCACCCTAAAGCACAAAATTAAAGAACTTCTTGCACAACAGGATATTTCAGCAAGAGGCCTGCACAGAATGAGTTCCTTTTCATGCTACTTTGACTTTCAAGTTAACGCTATCCAGTGTTTTGTTGTTGTATCAAACACATTTTGCTAATTAATTTGAGTGATCTCTGTACGCAGCCTAACAGTGTTTGTGACTGAAGAGCAGTTCCTCATGTATTCATTTGTCCCGTAATTAAAGTAAAGGAAAGAAAGCTGATTTAGTGGGAACCGTTGTCGGTGGAAGGCATCATACCTACGTCAAAGATGACCAACAATCTTTGTTTTTCTTTTGTCATTAAAGCGAGCAATTAATTAAAACCTAAGAAACAGGTTGAAATAAACTATAATAAATTGAATGGTAAAATTAAGTGCCACAAATGGGTCAATACAGAGTTTGGAACGTGGGGGGGGGGGGGTGGGTAACTGAAAGTGCATCTTGGGGCATATTATGGCATAGAGTGGTCGGAGGTGGCATGGGAACACCAGAGGCCCTGCATTATTTAAAAGACTGCTTCTCAGGCACGGTGTGTAAAAACCTGGCCTCTGCTCCACCAGGGTGAAACTCTCGAACAGAAACCCGATACTGCGGTTTGCAAAAGCTTTACAATGTCAAACATTAAAACAGGAGGGCTCTGGAGTATCCCTGCACACCTGTTTTCCTCTCTGCGTTCCATTAGCTGTGGTAGATGTTATCGGGGGGCTCCTTGGCACGGCAACCCTCGCTGGCTTCCATGTGGAAACAGCTTCCTGCCGACGCAATCTCTGCATGGCCAGCGGGGGCGCTGGTGAGCCACACTGGCAGGCGGAATGGCAGGTTGTGCTGTGTCCTTGCAGGGCTGAGATAACAGGAAGTGGAGTGGACACAAGGTCTTTGCTCGAAATCTGCCATGCAGAAGGGCGATTTTGGATGGGGTAAAGCGGGGGGGGGGGGGGGGAGTGGTGAAGGGGGAGGGGGAGTGTAATTCCAACAAAGAACCTCGCTCAGGGTGTAAGAGTAGAATCAAAGCCACGCATTCCAGCCCTGCTGCTCCAAAAAAAAAAAAAGAACCGCCCCAGCTGTCTTCTCTACACTGAATCCCTGTGTCTATAGCAGCTTAACTGGAGCAAATGAAACAAGCGAGAATCACACGATGAACACACGCAAGATTAAGGAGCGGAGTTTGGATATAAATGAGTCTATCACCCCTGGGGTGGCCCTCCTCGGGAGTGGAGAGGAGCGAGGAGGGGGTGGGGGTTGGGGTGCGAGCGTTGGGGAGGGAGGAGGGGGAGGTGGGGGGTATCACATCTGTCTGCTTGCGGTGTGCCAGGCCCGGCAAGGCCTGCTGGGAAACCGGGAGCGGGTTTGGGAAACAAGAGCTTAATTTGCTCGGCTGTGAACGTTTGGAGAAGAAATACAGCGGTGTGTTCTAATTGAACGCACAATCATTGATGGTGGGGGGTGGGGGGCGCCACTGACTCGAAAGATCACAGAATGGAAAAGTTTGAGGCACAAATGAACATGTCAAGCTCCGCCCCCAACGCCCCACCCCCCATTTCCCCCGCCCCCACGGCAGTGCGAACGGTGCCTCTCACCGCCTGTGAGATCCACGAATCATACGCTGCATATTTAAAACACTCCTGCTCCCTCAGTGTTTGCTATTTATGCACTTGCCACTTTAATGAGGACCGTGACTGTTCTGTAAGACTCTTCGGCAGGCCCTATATGCCAGAAATTAAGCAGGACATTGAGGAGGTTCGAAATTCATCATGAAGCAAAAAAAAATCAATGAGGAAAAAAAATCAATAAATATGCAAAGTCGATGCTCTCCATCAAGTAATAAATTTGCACTCAGCGAATCCCAAAACATACATTTTTAAATGAACCATAACAAAGCACCCATCAAACTTTCACTAACTTTACTCTACAAAAAGATAAATAACTGCAAAATATAATAAATCCCCAAAACATTTGCAGTTACAGAATGACTGTTGGTTTAAAAACAGAAAAAACTGCATTTCTCTGCAATTAATTTATAATTGGCTAGGTAATTGTGCACAGTTGTCTCAAATTAGATGTATTTACACTGCAAAGAAAAAAAATGAAACAATACAAAAACACAACAATCCTCAAATGCAAACTGATTGGCACCGTTATGACCCGTGTAAAAACATCAACATGCCGTTAATGATTTCTGATGTGAACACCTCCATGGCAGAGAGGACTTTGCCTGTGGTACATACCGTTCCGTGGAAATGCTTTTCTTTTCATCTCACTACTCTACTTTCACAACAGTAATTGCAAGGTACTCCCTGAGATTTCCCCGAGCTAGCCTGTTATCTCTATTAAAATTATTACAATATCACCAAAGCGGGCCTATGGTCCACCCACCCCCCACCCCCCACCCCCCTGGTGTAGATGAGGGCTCACTTGATTAATGAGACAATACACAGAGAGGCCCATGCGCCCAGGGTCCCTTCAGTCTACAGTCACCATGGAGCCGTCACCACGCATACTAATGAGGCAGACCTCTGCCACCAATCACAGTGCAGAATGACACTGGCATAGCGCTACATCACAGGTTATCAAGACTCCTCTCAAATGGCTTCTGAGACCAGTTTCCCAATGCACATTTACTGATATTACCCACTGTCAGCGCGGAGGAAAAACTGATCCCAGATCAGTAGCTCTGACTCGCTTCATGAATATGGACCTGAAAGTTCTGTCTCTCAGCTGTATTTTTATTAAGCTTCATTTAAAGACAATTGTAACCTCTCTTTTTACAAAGCTTTATTTAACCAGGATAGTCAGATTTCCTCCTCTTTTTCAACTGGGTCCTGGCCAAGAAAGCAGTATCCTAAACCTGAAAGTGGTATACTCAAATGCAGTATTAAATATTCACGGCTGAGAACTGAACTGGGTAGATGTATGTTCTGTGCTGTAATACATGGAAGAGTAAAAGTGAGAGTAAAAATATAAAAAACCTCCGGGACCCACAGAGGAAAATGTTCTATGTGAACATATTCATGTGCTGGCAGAGGTCCTGGTCATTAATACCTACTGACCACGACCTCTGCCAGCACAAAAAACGGAAGAAAAATCTAAATCAAATAACAATTCCAGTAAACATTTTCAGATTTTTTTATTGAAATTCTGTACCATTCAAATATACCACCTGAGGGATATCTATTCACATTTTCTGGAAAACTGGGCCGTATTACACACAGATAAACTGTAAATAATGAGCGTTCGAGTGCAGAAGAGTGGTGGCATGCTTATCCAGCGCAGAAGCTGAGTATCTGGTGAGCATAAAGACAGAGCGACAGGCAACATCTAAGGCCTGGAACATTCAGCTGGGAGCAAATTCCCAAGGATTCCCTTCAGTCGGCACAGCTAGGGAAAGATTAGACGAACACATTCAGTCTTGTTTACAGCGTAGTTTTTTTTTATACAGTCCCTTCTTGCTTTTTCTGCACAGGGAACGCTATTGCAGTGAAATTGCATAATGCAGCAGTTATCAGGCAGGCATATCATAATAATAATAATAATTATTATTATTATTATTATTAATAAAAAAGACTAATGTAACTTGATGTAAACTCCTATGTGGGATCTTTGAAGGCATCTGATTCTCCTCAGCTTCCCATTTGCTGTTGAGTTGTATTTATTTTCCTTTTAAACCTATTAAATTGGCTCCCCATAGCTATGGCACACATCTGCGTTTAATTAGGCAGCCCATAGATAGTCTTAGATAATAACTGTTGGCTAATTACACATCTATTAATCATTTTGAAAAGGCAATTAAACGCTTAATATTTGATAGAGACGGAATGATCATTCAGCTGACTCTCACCTGTGAGGTATTTATTAAATGTTAATAGATTTGGGGGGTAATTAATGGGAACTAGATTAAGACCATAATTTCCAGCGCCGATAAATCATATCTTGAGAGGGACACGCAGCGTGCCGGGGACCAGGATGCATCTGTCCAAACTGTCGCATTTGCATGCCAATCAATCCGTGCTAACGAGCAGACAGCGGGCTCAATTAAGGTTCACCGTGTCGTTCCACGAGTTCTATGCCCCTTAAGCAGCCAAACTCCTGAGCAGAACCGAAGTCAAACGCAGGTTTCCACTCTGTCCTGAAGACAAAGCAGAGGACGTTTATCCACCCTTTTTATCCAGCCAGAAGCTTTAGCAAAGTTAGTGTGAATACTAGCAACCAGTCATACTGAGGGGTGTTGTTTGTGTGTGTGTGTGTGTGTGTTTGGGGGGGGAAAACACATTGCAATTATCTGTCACCGTTCTTTCAGCACTGAGTAAATAATAGGAGATAATTGAACTGGAAGCAACAGAGGTGACGTGCGGAGCAGAGTCACCCTAGGAGATATCCCTTTCCACCCTGTTCTTCAATCAGCCTATTACAGTCATTGTTTACATAAGGGGTCATGTCTCTAAAAAACAAAAAAAAAAACAAACAGGCCCTGAAAAGGTCAGCCGTAAACTGATGCCATAATGATGTCACAACAGGCATCAAATCCTAACAGCGGAAGTGGGAAAAAAAATCGCCTTGTGGGGCTTTGACAAACATTAGCTGGATGAAAATGTTAGCCTGGTTATCTGCGCAGGGCAGAGGTTGGACTCTTAAAATCCCTCTCCAATGGGGGTTGGAGGAATTCAATTTTTTTCAACTGGAATAACCTGTTTTTTCTCGCTGTATTAATATTCATCCTGTTTTTAATAACTCTCCATGTGCTGGTCGGTCTGTCATACGCCTTTTGTAAGTGGTGGCTCCGGCATTATCTCCTCCATACAACAGTCACATATTTCAGCGGGCGCTCTGTGTCCTTTCATTGTCCCCATGATAAAAATGACTATTTTATAAGTATATTTTTTTAATTGCATCCTCCCGGTAATTCAAAGACATCAAAGCTGCAGCGCAATCTCTAGAATAAGAGACCGTCTGCCGCTGTCTAAAGCAGGAGAAAGAAGTATTTTCACCACAAATTGTTTATAGCGGTAGCTGTGTGTGTATTTGTGTGTGTGCGCACATTTTATTATTTTCATAAAAACAGGACTGTATTGCTCACTCCTATTTATGGCTAAATGTCTTGTTCAGATAGCACATTTAATTGTTTGTTACCAGTATCATTACAGTGGAGAGAAATTCCCAGTTTTAACATTTCATTGATTCATAATTGATATATTATAATATATTTATTATTCTTCATTTTGTAGTACTTCAATGTTTGACAGCCTCGCTGATGTCTACATGGGACTGCTTTTAAAGACAGCAGTCTCTCAGCAGTTGGATGCTCAGTGCAACTCATTAACAGGAAATGGGAATACGTAGCTGACAAATGAGGAATTTGTGCTGTTTCGCTTGATTCAGCTATCTCACTCAACACTTATTTTCAATGGCTAGATCTTTCACGGAGCTTCCTGGGAAAGACCGTAAAAATATCTTGATGACACTGTAGCCAGCTCTAATTGGAGGTGATATATTGTATTGTAATGTTCTCTAAGCGGTGAGGTTAACACAGAGAGGTCAATTGAACCTTAATGTTAAAGATACCAAAAAAGCTTTGAAAGCTCTTTGGTGTTAGTGACACGCCTTCCCATAATGCACTGCCAAAAATGAACAATAATTCCCATCTATTGCTGCTCCTCCCTGCTCTGTATGAATGCTTTTGGAGTTAACTGCATGCCATTTTACTAACACCCAGCTGAACCATTATATTATTGCAGGCTGATTTCAGAATTAATAAAGTCATTCTGAAGAAGCTATCCATTTGAAAAGACTACGCCTGTGAAAAAAATGTCACATGATTTGAAATGCCTGTTTCCTAGTGACAAAAATTATGCTTTAAACTGAATTCCCCTATAGAAACTGCGAACTCTGATGACCGTACATCAGATTTAAAGCATGTATGGTTTGAAATAGCAATACAATTGTAATGTGCCTTAATAACTATAATTCCCTGTTATTATAATTCAGGAAGGTTTACGATTGTTCTGTGATGGTTGCAAAGTAGATATTGATCACATTTCAGAATTCTCCATTTGTGCAATACTTGCTAATACATGCTGTCATTTCCAAGTATCATAAAAATGAAAGCTTTGCATTATCACACAATGTTCAGTGTTTTATTTAATAATTTTTTTAATTGTTAAAAAGTATTGCTGGTGCGATAGCACTGAGGAAATTACTACAGTCTTGTTAGTGAACTGTTAGCTCAGTGACAATTATCTAACTGGCTACAGTACAGCTGAAAAGCTATGTTACCATGGAGAAACAGAAACAGGAAAACATATATAATACTGGAAACTGAAAACATAAATCTCTTAATGATGGGGAAAATATGTCACTCCCCAAATTTGCAGCCACAAGATGTGTGCCATTTATTTTGGCACTACAACAAAATTCAACATCTGGTCTTCCATCAAAAAAATACCATGGTGGATAGCCTAAACATGCAAACATACATCTGTTTGATAACTATTTCTAACCCGTGTTACCATTAGAAAACATTGCAAGTCAGCTTAAGATACCCAGCTAAAACAATGTGGGCTTGCTACATAGATAAATGCTAATATATTTTTTTGAACCAAAATGGCGGTGATTCATATAGCGTGGATAACTGTCAGTGGATGTAAAAAGTGTTATGGCTGGTGCAACCTCAGCTGGCCTCTAGGCCAAGTTTTTCAAAAGTTTCTTGCTTGTTAATTACCCAAGGGGATGCTAAAGCATTCAGACTTTTCAAAATCAACCGCTGTTTGGTCCAGTGGGTGACGGTGCATGAAATCACTGGAGAATTCAACTGATAATAACATGGGAAAATCAGTAGTTTTAAAACTCTACAAATCAAACAGTACAAATATGTCAGACCTATGAATAACATTCTCTACTCATTAAAAATATCAGACATTACTGCTTTATGGATCCTAAGCCTCAAACGGTAATGTATATATAAAGCTATATTCAGTTAATATCCATCAAAGTGAAGGGCACAACAGAATAACCGTACCTGGGTTACAAAGCCAATTTGTAGTAGGGGAGTCAAACCTGCAACCCCCTGAGTAACGAGGCCATCTTGCAATGACAACACTGCTGATTTCAGGCTCACAGCAGCTGGCCAGTGATAATAAGAGCCTGCTCTCATAGTGTCAGCAGGTGTTGCGCTGCGTGACGTCAGTACCTGCGCCTCAAATACCTAGAGAGGTCAGGTGACCAAAGCTGCAATGAGACAGCCGGTTTGGGGGGGGGGGGGGGGGGGGGATCCACCTTTTGTAGCCTGGGGAAGGGGAGGGGGGATTCTGTTTCATACACTGAACATACATCACTGCAAACACAAGCCAGCCAAAGCAAAATGAGCCATTCATTGGCAAGCATTTGCTGCTTCTGCAACTTCATTTTGTAGGGAAAGGAAAGACCGGAGTTCAAGAGCCGACTGCATCAGGGGTATGACGAAGGGCATGAAAAGTTAATGCAGAGAAAACACCCGCCTCCTTCATTATTCATGAGGGGCCCTTGCATTATTAATTAGGAGCATCCACGTACACATTTTTTAACATGGGTCTGCAGCGGCCTGGGACGCAATTACAGAGGAGGGCTGATCACTGCCCTGCATTACTCCCGCCCAGATGAAACAGGCGAACGCCCATGGAGCAACTGATTTGATACCGATTTCTACACAAACAAAGAGCACCAGCTTGTGTAGAATTAGCTTGTTCATGCTGTCTGCAGTCCTGCACATTCTGAGGTTGCGTTTAGAATTTATGCACTGCTAACCACTGCTTGTAATGTTTTATACATCTCACTGAGTGAAATGAAAGCATGCAGTTACAACTTATAGTGCAAACAAAATGGGAACTCATTTTGTATGAATGTACTGTGTACAAACACACACACACAGAAAAAAAATCAAACACAACATGATTTATTCAACCAAACCCTATGAGCTGCATGGAGAAAGCCTGTTTCTTCAAACCTACAAATCTACAGAAATGGCAAACCTGACCCCACAAATCTTGTGAAGCCCATTAAAGTGTGCTAAATCAGGCAGACAGGGCATTGTGTGTAGTGTAATAAGGAACACGCGGACCCCTCCTGGGACGCGCGAGAGTTAAGTAATTGTGACTCCCGCTGGCCTGTGGGAAACGGGAAGGTCAGCAGGAAACGGCCGGAGGGGCGTAAACGGATCGATACTCTGATAATAACCCGCCGGAGAGAGATGAGGCCGGATGACTTCCTCTCATTTACAGTCTCTGGTGCTCTGTGCACTGAGAACGACGGCAGGGCCAGATAATTCCTTTACCAGAGCACAAAAAAAGAAGAAAAAAGGACCAAAACAAGCTCACAGGTGTGAGGAACAGCTAAAACGTGCAAAACGGAGGAGGGAAAAGTACAGTAATACTGGTTCAATACAATAATCCGATACTTGATTAGGTAAATAAAAGAATACTATAGCATCAATGTCAATCTTCTGAAAAAATGTCACGAGCAAAGAGAGAGTATCACAGTGAGACAAAAAGATCCAACTTCAATAACTGAGTGCTGCAGTCACTACAGGTATTTACTCCAACTATATACTATACCACCTGAGTTCCTTAACAGACGAGGTAGTTAAGGAACTCAGATGGCATAGTCCATAGTGGGTTCATACACCTGTAGAATCTGTGACCCTCAGCCTGAGGTTGAACAGCCCAGTCGTGGGACTGATGTTGACTGATGGCTTCAGAGTGCAGGGGAAGGTTTTGGGTTTGAGAGGTTCTCAGCTCCTCGAATAAAGGCTGCTAACGTGGCTATCGCTAATCACCGGCCCTTTATCAGCCCCGGAGAGCACAAGCACACAAACAGGCCGCATGGCGCGCCGTTCAATCAAACGTGCCGCCCGGCTCTGCTTCCTCCTTCCTCCCTCGCTCACTGCCAGCCTAATGTTAAAGCAATATCAGTGAATCGAATTAGAATAAAAGCCCCTCTCTTGCCGCCCGCTCTCTCTCTCTCTCTCTCTCTCTCGCCGTAAAGAGTGCCGTTGCTAGTCCTAATGGCCTGCAATTTGCAGCTTTTCTTTTCCCAAAATGAAATTACAGCAAACATAAGATATGAGACCCTTCCCTTCCCACCTCTCCCCCGCCATCATCCTTTTCACCCGACTGTTTGCAATTCATATAAACTACTGTTTATTCAGCAAAGAGATGGCAAACAGCTCTGTGCACTTCTGTCGGGAAAGAGACAGCACTCTGCACTTTGTCAACTAAAACCATAATTGCCCTCCGCTGATAATGCATCGACACAGTCATTCATTTCTGGCCAGACCGTCAGGAAAGAGACACACTGTACCCAGTGAGGAAAATGTTTTTAATGATTCCTACAAATTCCTGACCGTTCGACCCGAGAGGCGTGTGACCTCTGTTTGAAGGCTCATCTTCAAAGTGTCGCAGTAGACACTCAATTTCACACTCGGTTTCAGAAATCGCCACATAAACCACACCAGCTTGTGACCAATTAAACCATCAAAGATTAATTAGAAAAAGCTTGTCAGAACAAGTGAATATTATGATGCAGTTATGGGGAAATGTCAGAAAAGTGGAACAGATTCACCAAGGCGAACGGAAAAAAGTGCAGCGATATCCACATGGTTGAATACACACCGCTGCCGTGATTATCTCTGTGGAACATGTTATCGATCTTTAGAATGCAACTGAAAGACTATCGATTGCTATTTCAAAAACTGCAGCCTCATTACCTATGTTGATAGAGGCAATTATACAGTTTCTAAAACTGTCCATTGTATTTTTGTATTGATGGTGAATTAACTTCTGTGCTTGCAAGACACAGCTGGACAATACCCTGTCATTTCTTATGTTTATGTATGCAACTTATTTTCACAATGATAAGTGGAAAAACATCCATGTTAGCCACTGATGAGGAATTCCCCCACACATTAACTGACATTAACTGTTTTAACCAAATATTATTATTAATGAGAATACTACTACTATTACTATTCATTATTATTATTATTATTATTATTATAAGAAAATGTAGAAGAAGAGGAAGAAGATGATATCAATGAAAACAGACCCTCATTGAGAGCCAGTGTGTTCAGGGCATGCATTAACTCCTATGAGTCAGAAATCACAAATAAGGATCAATCATGGAAAGAAATTGATCTTTTATCAGAACTCTTCAGGGAGTCAGACACCACTGCAGTTCCCCGTATCAGCAGGCAGAGTGCAGATTCATCGGACAGGAAAAGGATGTTCAATTTTGAGAAAGCAAATACGAAGCCCGGCCTGTTGAGCATGAGGAGAAGACCACGGCCCATGAATAACTCTCAGTGGGACAGTATTACAGGACGGGAAATCTTTCTCATGACCGGTTCTGCTTGTGAGAACTTCAGAAAGTAATCAATTAGTTCTGAGAACTCCAGCGAGACAGCTTACTTCTTATTGACAATGATGAATGGCATGTCGGCAGGGAATCTGTTTTTATAAATAAGAATGAAGACAATACACATCAATCAAAATTAGAGACATCCTCAGAGTAAATTACAGAAGAGGTATTTGTAAATGGTAAGAAATACAATATGACACCGTGTCAGACAAAGCAATCTGAACCTCCCGCTTCAGATTTCAGATTGTTGAGTAAAACTTTACTCTCGGCTGCTCCGAGCATCATGCTTTAAGATAAGATAAAACTTTTTTGTCTTGGACCCCATGCTGCAGTTTATCCCCAATAAAATAAACATCAACACCAATTAGTACATACATACATATATATGTATATATCCTGCATATGCATATATCCCGCTATTTATATCTACTATACATATTCATTAAATAGATAAATAATTCACACAGCACACAGACTGATGACAGCAACATATTGCACAAGCCCTTGGCTCAAAGTATTACTTCATAACATCATAACATGAAGAGCCGTGTTTGATGCAGGGACAAATGGGTTTTTGTGTCTATTCCATGTGCACTGAGGAACCCTGAATCTTTCCCCAGAGGGGAAGTGCTGGTACTCAGAGGGAGAATATGAGACGGGTCAGAATCTTCTGGGCCAGTCTAATGACAGACTGCTCATAGTTGGCCTGAAGGGATGGGTGTGGCTTAACTCCCATGACCTTCAGGGCTGTTTGTGCAAGACCAGAGATTTTGGACCTTAGCTGTGCAGAGAGATTCCCAAACCATGCTATCAGGTGAGAGGGCTGTGCTTGACATAGTGGCTGGGGCTGACGAATGCCCCTGGCTATCTCTGTGTTCAGAAGGTCCGGACCAAAGCCTGCTGCAGGGAAAGTAAAGTGTGCTAATATCAGATAGCATCAGCAGCTACAGGGTTTTACCACTTTATACAGCGGTCCTGATGAAAACCAGTGTGCTGTGTGAGCGTAACCTTAGAAACGCTATCGCTCATCACACCTGGCCGTATTGTTGAGTGCTGCTGAAGGCATACAATAACAGCTGAGACATAATAACCACTAACCGTTTCAGTTCAAGTTATATGAAAAAAAAACTGAATCAATAAAGATTTTAACCTCAGAAGTCCCATTCACCCACTGGAGAGAAGTGTCAACATGTTCATTTGTAGTCTGCCCGCATCCTTGGGTTGCAGTGAATTGAACTGACTCCAGCTAACTGCAGTTAGCAGGTATCAAATCATAACAAGCCCATTCAGAGGTCAGTGGTAGTGAGTGGGAGATTTCTTCAAAATAGAAGTTCAATAGGGTTGAACAGTACCACAGTAGGATTTTTGTAAAAATCAGTTCAGTCCTGATAATGACTTTAACGGTTTACAATATGTTTTATTGTAATATAAATCATATTTTTGGTATCCTTAAACCATTGAGACACAGGTCTTACAGAAATTATGGAAGTAACATATTTATATATATCCTGTTTGTAAAGTGATTAAGAAAAGATTGCAAAGAAATGAAGTTACTTTTCCTATTAATTGAGCAAATTCAGGAAAATGAACCTTCAGACAACATGAATGCGTTTGGAAGGAGTTTATTATGATGTAGCGAGTTGTATATTGGTAGGAACATTGATCTTGGGTTTGGAGTCCGGGGGGGCAGTGTCATGACTCACTATTTTTTAGGATGAAGTGAACCCCCCCCCCCCCCTTAGACTTGAAGGTGGAGATGGGGAGGAGGAGGGATGCCAGAAACAGAGAGCATGATGGGAGAGAAGGTACGTGGCAAATTAATACCTGCGTATACAACTGGATTGGACAGACACTGGTGTTTGAGTGAAGGGTTGTCCAAAGTTTGCCTCTCCCTAAATTTGTTATTAACAAACTCCAATTCATGTGTCACTGCTCTACCGCTTCAGTTCTGTGAGTGTTTCTTCAGGTAAAAGCAGGACCAACGCTCAGCTGGGGTGGGCCTTGACCAGGTGTGATACATTAAATATCTAAAAGCAACCCCTGGAAACAACAGAATTTTCTGTTCAACAATTAAAGAATAATTACAGCACAAACACTCAGAACTCAAGTTCATGCGCGTAAAGGAAACGTAAATGATAACTTAACACCTGTCAAAGTAGTTTTTCTCCGGCTTGATACTCGCTGGCAGTTTCAACATTTTGTCACAGAAGCTGTTGCAACATTTGCAACTATTTGCAGGGGGTTTTCTCAGGCAGCATTTCTCCTGAGCTCGTTTTACCATAACACCTGTTCACTCCGCTCAAATGCTAATCTAATATGCATACCGGAGAATAAGCAGTGCCCCCTACGTAGCTGTCAAGTTGACATCTGTTTGGTAAATGACACCGCCCACTCCTCAGAAAATACATAACATAAAAAAATATGAAAATCATTTCCTTAGAAAAACACTAATTGAGAAGATGTCAGATTTAGAAGACCCTGTATTATGGCAGAATTTTTTTTTTTCATCTTTTTTTTTTTTTTTCACTTGGGGCCATTCTCACAATTTGTGTTATAAAGGGCAGGACAAGTTTATGTCTCCCATCAAACTGACGGTGCCTTATTTTTTTAATTGGTGGCTTTTGCCTCAATGAAAATAAATGAATAAATTGTGGAAAAACATAAGGTTTGTGCATCGTGCTGTCATTAACTATTCTTAAAATGGAGCCCATACTCACTGAAGAGAGCTCAAAGACTGTAAAATCACCTGCTACATAACCACAGTCTGTCGATCTTTACTGGCAGGAAAGAACAAACATTTATGTAAACTGCAAGATAAAATATTTGTTCTCCACATTAAATGTCAACCAAAGAACATAATGAAAAGGCTATTATCCTCTGGTCACTTCTCTCACACAGGGCACCTGTGCACATTTCAAACCGTAGCTAATGGATCTGACACATGGCTTTGTGCTCAAGGTCCACAGATAAACAGGCGGCGCCCCTCATGCAAACACAAACAAACTTTGAACCTCGGAGCTGGACACCGGCACTTTTATGAAACACATTGATATTGGGAAACGATTTCCCAGCAGATGGTAGGCTGAGGACCACCTTCTGCTATCCCTGTATTCAGCCATAAGAGGCAATGATGAACATATTGCTGTCTTTCTTTTTTAATTATTATTATTATTATATATTTTTTTACTTTGGTGTTTAATGGCCCATGGGAGTACTACTGCAGGTTTAAGCACAACAGTCTACCCAAGGGAGAGTCATGGCTGAGAATTCAGAAAAAAGATAAATGAGCTTATGTTCTGTTTTCTCCCTTACTTCTGCTAATTTGAGGGAGGGGCATAATTATTTTTTTTTTCCTCCCAATTTCAACATCCACTCGTGACCCAGGGCCATGGGCTGTCCTGAGGGGTCCTCATGGTCTGCCGGTTTCTGATGTAATCGAGCACTTAATTGAAGTTAAAGTCAATGAAAGCGGTTGATTAAACACTTTACTTGCCTCACCTGGTTTCTCGTGTCTGAAATGGCTGTCGGATTCAATGCAGTCCTTAGCTATACAGTCTGCTCGCTCTAGACACAAATTATGCAGTCATGGAAAGCATTTGATTGAGTTTACTCACTTCATCTAGGTTTTGGGAACTAAACTATTTGCTGACTGTAGGGTGAAAACAGAAACCCAGTAGACATTGCGGCCTGGTATGGACCTTCTCCCTAGGCCCGTCCTATAGTGTTTGGGAGGGCACACACAAGCACACACATACTGCACATACTGTAAGGCTGCCGCAGGCCAATCAGAGACATCCAGATGACCTGTCTGTCTCTGGCTGTTTCTGTGGTCAGCCGTGGGCCACCGTGCAGAACTGACCAGGCACAGCTTGTACCGGCACGGTCCAGTTTCCACCTGGAGCATGGAGTACATCACTGACTCCTTAAGTGAGAAAACTTTGATTCAAAAGCCTTGCTGTTAATCAGCTGGACCTCTGAAAAACCCAGCACCATCTGCTCAAAGCATTAGTGCAAAAAGATAACCTTGAATGGCAAAGAACAGATCGTTGTGTAACTATTATGGGCTTGCCAATCCTGAGTCACATTTCATCAAAATTTCCTCTCAACGAGACTGATGATTTTCAGATCGATAAGGTCTGCAAGGTTGTTCTCCCTGCAGCTCATTCCACTTCCCTTGGAACTAATGAAGTTCTTGATTGGGCAGGAAGTAGACAGGGGAATCCAATACTCGTGACACAAGGAGAAGCTTCCTGCAGGCAGTGGTTTTGAGTGATTGTGAGGGGCGTGCGCTGTAGGGAGGGGGTTTTTTTTCCGCCACGTGGAACGCCGTCCACCCCGTCGGCTGCGTGCTGACACACCAAGACACCCCAACACAGATCAATATCCAATTCAGCCCGCATTAAGTTCCCCCAATAACCACAGCCCAGACACAATTACCCGCCCAAAAACCCGTCACACTCTGGTTGCATCTCTCAGCGGGTGGCTCGTTTGAATAAGACGAGTGCTCCATGCTATCTCACACTCTTTGCCTCTCTCTCAGTCAGATATAAATGTACAGTAATAACTCTGAAAAGAGCAGCAGGCTTGTGTAATGAGTTGGAGCTCAATATAATTTCAGTCTATCCAGCACTGGTTGAAAAGACAGCTGTATTCAGCTATAAAAGGCAGATTCATGTCCTCACAGAATAATTTATTTATTTTGTTATTTCCAGTTATCAGTCTTAGACTATAAGATATATAAAAATGTGTATTCCTGTTTATTTAAAAACTGCATTATTACATAGAAATGTTGGGAGTCTTCCCCATCACCAAGATATTAACATTCAATGCAAAGGTTAGTTTGTGATCCAGCATCTTTAGTGAAGACATGCAATTATATGCAAGTAAAAAATGTATTGTACTCTTAAAATAATATAATAATGTAGTAGAATCAGAATTAATACAGCCAAAACCTTCCATTTTGTAATTGTTTTCCTAACCATCTCATGGATATATTACGATTAATGCAAAGTCGGCTAAGGGGATAATTAAATAGGTGTTGAAACCTGTGACACCTGACTGCAGACAGAGCATCTCACGTGCAGACCTCTGCTCACCACCCACTAGTGCTTACCTGGCTCAGGTACAGACAGCGCTGGGCTGAGGTGCTGCTGGGTACAGTGCTGGCCGTCCAGGCGTTTAGGTACAGACAGCGCTGGGCTGAGGTGCTGCTGGGTACAGTGCTGGCCGTCCAGGCGTTTAGTTTACAGACAGCGCTGGGCTGAGGTGCTGCTGGGTACAGTGCTGGCCGTCCAGGCGTTTAGGTACCGTCAGCGCTGTGCTGAGGTGCTGCTGAGTGCAGTGCTGGCCACCCAGGCGTTTGGGTACAGACAGCATTCAGCCCGTCATCGATGTTTGGCCCAGATAAGACATAAATCCTCCCAGCTCTAAAGGTGTCTCTCATGGCCTGTCACATATACAAACTTTGCCTCGGGACAAGTTTTTACAGCGGGGCGCTAAATGAGATGCCATGTGGTCACTCGCTCCTTACGGCCATCGAGCCCCATTTCTGCTGGACGGAGATCAATGGTGTTTACTGCAGCCGGCACTGTTTTAACAATTTATGTCCCCACTCTGAGAGCTAGCAAACCATACATTCCCAGGTGTGTCCCTCTATCATGATATCTGCAGTGTGCCAGAGCTAGATTTTTAGTGTATCACACTTAGGTCACTTTGGGGTTGTTTAACTGAGCACAGCCTTTGTGGCATTAAAAAAAAAACCCTCATAAGGAACAATTATGTTTTCCCAGGTCTCCCACCCTAGCACTAGCCCAGCCCACCCCTGGTTAGCTTTAATAAGCAGAGAGCCATAGAGCACCCAGAGGTGGAGTTGCTAGCTAAATTAGCATATCATGAAGACATTCCCACACAGTGATTAACGCTTTCCTTTAGGAGCTAGAGAAGAACTTAGGAGCAAAAAGAGGCGTCTACCTAATGGAGAACGGGAAAAGGGGGATTCTGCAGTGTGCAACCCCCTGTCTCAGAGGGA
>JAFBMS010000105.1:900000-910000 GCA_019788955.1 Albula glossodonta
TAGTGCAAGGATGGCAACAAAAAAAAAAGGAAAATGTTTGATGAAAAAATATATTAAAAATGAGTATCAGGAGAAATGTATAAGAGGCGCGTTTTCAGCACATTCGTTTTATATTCACGTACAGTAATGCCGTCGCGTCTGATCAGGGGGACTCTGTATTCCCCGGCTCCACTTTAATCATAACAGAATGGGCTGTGCCTTTGAACGGTTTGCGTAATCTATTTCAATTGCTTATTTTTGTCATTTGTTTTTTATTTGTACAGGCACATGCACACACACACATAAACAAACGTGTGCGCGCGCGCGCACACACACACACTCACACAGAGCATGGTTCTCTCATACTCTTGGTATCAGTGTAATTCAGCTGGTCAGATAATGTTTAGATTTCCGGGGAGAGATAGGAGAGGAAAGGGCAAACGGCTATCTGAATGCAAGAGTGGTAAACGCATTTATTTCACAATTTCTTCCCAGGACAAAATGACCGCAACAGGGGGGTGGTGTGGAGGCCATTATTTATACTCTTTATAGACAGGGACACCACTCGCCTCCGGTTCAGTGTTTGCATTTTCCTCGCCTGGTCCCCATCCATCTCCTCCACCCCAGTAGAGTTGTTTACGATTATTTAGTCCTTCCTGCAGTGAATCTTGTCGGCAGCTATTTTTAGAGCGACAAGCTGACAAAGACGACCGGGGTGGAAACGTTAACTAACAGCACCTTCCGATCGCAGAACACACAAGGAGGCCCGAAGAGCGCAGATCTGGAATTAAAAGAAAGTGGGAGTTTCAAACATTCCCGCACCTCCAGCTCTCCGGCGCTCGCATGAACAACAAGCTCCTGCTTTGTTTTTTTTTGCCTTTTTTTTCGACTAATTTGGAAGGGAGTCTTTGTCTTTGCGCGGCTCTTCGGATTCGGTAGCGTTTCCCATCTTCGGTTTTCCTCTCACACCTGCCTGTCGTCTGTCGCCTGTCACACCATCTCTCTAAAATTCATTTCCTTTTGATCCACTAATCCATGCTCATTTTTCTTTGCCACAAATAAAAAAAAAAGAAGAAGGATGAGATTTTTTGGCGCGCTAGCGTTACTGTGAGTTTATTCAGGAAATCGATGTGTCACTGCCACAGGCCGTACCTCCTCCATGCCTTTCGTCTCTCACATGGGCGGCCCTCACAACGCCCGCGGGCCCCCTGCCCCAGACCACTTCATAAAAGCCTGGCCTGGAAAGCAGCGAAACTTAATTTGCTTGTTTTTATCAGCCGTGAAAGGAGCACAAAGCCTGATAACCTGAATCTAATTACCTTTTTCTGTCTCATCCCCCCATCTCTTCCAGTCATTCATTTACCTCCTGTGCACTTGTCTTTGTTTTTTTTCTCAAGATGGGAGGAATAAAAGAAGACCCCCAGTAATCCTGAAAGCACTAGAAGGCGGAGTGAGAGAGAGAGAGAGAGAGAGAGAGAGAGAGACAAAGTGTAGCTGGAATGCCAAGTCCATACATTAGCGTACCGGAGCGCTAATGGTGTAAGCGATCATGGGCAGAGTCACAGGCACGGGGGCCTCATGCTACACACACGGCTCAGAAGGATGGCCTAATTAGCGCGACTTCCTGTGATATGGGGCTATCCACATCTGTTCTTCCCCAGACCCTTTTATTCCTGTTATTTGTTTCGCGCTGTTGGGAGGTTAATGCCGCCGTGCTGGTTTTCTTTGAGAGTTTGGGCCGATCTGATCGTCTCCTGGCCGTTGGTCACCCTGGCTCCTCATTGGTCGATGTGTCTTGATTCTTCCTCTGATGTCCAGAGTGTTGGGGAAACGGGTCTCAGAGGCAGAGAGTGTCTGTCACGAATAAACCAGTGAAGTTTCACTATCTCTGCACGTACTCCTTCTTTCTACTTCCATTTTCTGCGTAAAAGTTATGTATACTCACAAATAAACCCTTGCAAACACACACACACGTATGTGCATACAAAATCACACCCACCCATGTACACAAACACACACAGACACACACAGATGTACATGCACACGCAAACACACATGTGTGCATGCACACACTCACATGCATACATACATAGTCCATCCAGCTTAAATTGCATGTGAAAAAGATAAGCAAATATCCCAGGGGTTTATTATACACTAGTTGTTTCTCTATTATCAGTGACTAATAAACATGTCTAATCTAATTTACTCCTTTTCAATAAGCCTGTTGTAAATTGTTTTACTTTTTGGGGGCATCAAAATATCCAAGTATTTGGGTTATTTTTTGCAAGAAAATATGATATTCATTTTTTTTTATGGAAAGTGCATTGAAATCCTGTTGAGAGTGATCCTCTCTCAGGTGTGTGTGCAGGTAATCTCAGGTATAGAGCCAGGCCTCCTCTCTCAGGTGTGTGTGCAGGTAATCTCAGGTATAGAGACAGGCCTCCTCTCTCAGGTGTGTGTGCAGGTGATCTCAGGTATAGAGCCAGGCCTCCTCTCTCAGGTGTGTGTGCAGGTGATCTCAGGTATAGAGCCAGGCCTCCTCACTCAGGTGTGTGTGCAGGTGATCTCAGCTGTAGATGACGGCTACCTCTCTCAGGTGTCAGTACAGGTGAAATCAAACCAAAGCTTTTCTGTCTCATTCGCACTCATCACTCTGCCCAGTTTTTTGTCCCACTGACAGAGCTCTGAGCTCTCAGTCCCTATACACACACTTTCCTGCTCACACATACGCATACACACGCACAGAAACACTCTCACATCAAAACATGCTTGATCACCCTCAGTCTGTATGTGCACCTTTAACCACATGCACATAAACAAACCCGCTCACATGCAGGAACACACACTTACAAGCACACACGCTCTCATATACTCGCACCCACACACAAGCTCACACACAGACTCACATACATGCACACAAACATATACATATACATAGACACACTAACACACATTCACATACATGCAAGCACACACACATAGACAAATTCATGCCCACTCACACCAAGATATATGCACACAGATATGCACAGACTCACACCCACACACACGCACACACACACGCACACACACACACAGTCAATCAAGCACAGGGGCGAACAGACACCTACTGCTACATTAAGCCCTGTGCCTTTAGCTAGATCAGGGACTCATGCCCATCTTATGCTAGATTAAAGTTTAATTCCAGTGTTGTCAAGTGGGTGACCCCAAGCTGTGTAATTACTCTGAAAACAGACAGGGTCATATCCATTCCTGGAGTCCTCTCACATCCTGACAAAGACCACCAGCTGCTGTCTTAACAAACATTAAAGACATGGATGGAAACTCATTTCTTTAGAAAGCAGGAGGGGACCTGACACTCTGCTAATCCAACCCCACAAAGGCCTCCCCTACCTCAGCCTGTGCAGCACACACTTAGGGCTAAGGAAACCTGTCCTGGGTAAAGGCCTACAGAGCGTTATATTTAAGCATTTATCACGCTCTCTTATCCACAGCGGCTTACAACAGTGCACCCAATGGCTTTAGACAAAGACCAGAGATCATACCAAGCTGTTATCTTACCATAAACCAATGGTATTAGTCCCTCTATCAAATTAAAACACATAATTGTGTGTCATGGCAGGTGCACAGATATTAAGAAAAACCTTTAAGGGCACAGTGAAATGTGAAAGACCCAAATATAGCCATACCAGAAGAGCATTTGTCACACACAGACCACAGATTGTTAGCATACCATAAACCAATAGTGTTAGTCATTCCATCCACTCAAAGCACGTCATTTTGTGTCATGGCAGGTGTGCAGAGATTAAGGAAAAGTCTTAGTGACATGTGCAAGACCCGAGCATAGCAGAGCTATAGGAGTTTACAGAGAGAAGCAGAAGACCGTAGTGGGAGGTTAACTCCACCTGTGGCGGAGATGTGGATGTGAAGACAGATGCTTGGAGAATCCAGGCTGGGTGAATGGACTGACTGAGATGTAAGGAAGAAGACAAAAGCCAGAATGAGCTGGGTTTGGTGATTTTGGTTTTCACTGAAATCATAACATGCTTTGGTTTCCATCTTTCTTGTAAGAAGTGTCACAAACTAACCTCCATTTTACTAGCTTTGTCCAACTGAGATTTAAAAATTTTGGTTACAAAAGAGGCCAGGAAAAGAATGGCAGCATTTACTAGGCAGAAATAAACAAAAAGAACGAAGACAAGCAAAGTGTGCAAAAATACAATCAAGTGCACAAAGCAATTGAACCAACAAAAATTAGCAAATGACGACTGAATCTGTTACCAACTTCTTCACATTAGCTTTAAACTCTCTGAGAGTAACCTATAATTTTTTTTTTAAAAAAAAGCTTTTGCTAACCGCTACTGCTAACAGATGCTCCTAATTTATGGTAATTCACTCACTTGTTGAAGCACTCAAAAGGATAATGCTAAATCATAGAAGAAAATGTGCTCAAGGCTAGCACAGGTGCAGCTCTCTCTTCTACAAAAGGATTCTAATGTGAAAGAGGCAGCCCTTATAAAGACAGAGGGATTAAAGTGGGGTGTTCCTGGTGCATCCCCCATGATTAATATTAATTCTCAGGGAAAACACGATGCCAGTATTTTAACGTCCATAAAGCACAAAGACCACAAAAATAGGAGGGGAAACAGTGGGCTGTACCAAACAAAAGAAAATGAACAAAAACAAAATAAACTAAAATTCTGAGACTGAAAGAAACTAATTAAATGAAGCCCAAAATTCTGAAACTAACTACACTGACAATACGAAACTAAACAAAAGCATACAAGGGTGGTACCTGCCCCTATCTATATATACACAAGTGAAAATGTTAACAGTGACAGTAATAAAAAAAAAGACACCTACCTAACTCCCACTCCTAACCCAACAATACCTGGCAACCAAACCATTGACACAAAACCAAACTCGAAGTCTATTTCAGAACAATACAGTCCATACACAGAAAGTCACAACAACACAGAGGTGAGCAAAAAGTTGAATCCAAGTCACACCCGGTTAACTAACAATACGGTCTTTTATAAGTGTGGGTCGGTTCCTCATTCGCTGCCAGGCAGATCCGCCGAAGAGGATTGGGGGAAAAAAAGACACTCACTACCTCTGCTTAGAGAATCGTGGAGTGACCCGTAGCACAGACTCGAGAGCGGAATGAGACAGGGAGAGAGGGAGAGAGCAAAAACCTGGCACGAAACAGGTCCCTTTCTCGCTCCCAGGTGTCGGAGACGGCTGAACTGAGCCTGGATCAGCGTGCGGACTGCTTTTGTGTTGAATGAAAAGGCCAGAACACGCTCCCCATAGATACCAGCCCGCTACCACTCAGCGCAGAGAGCCATAGAGGTCAAACATCCATCCATTAATCACACGCTGGGAAGCTACCCTCATCCTGCATTCTGCGTTTGTTATCCCGCAAATGTCACAGGCGTTTGTGCATCAGATAAGGCAATCAGCTGACCTAGCTGGGGCTGGATCTGTTTATTTTTGTCAGTGTTTTTATTTGGTTTATAAAGACATTCTCAAAAGGTCATAAAGCTGTATTTGCTGTATTATAATATATTCTATTCTAATACGTGTATCAGGTTGTTTACAGATTTGTTTGTTTAGTTTTTTTGTATTCTAATCTATTCTATTTTAATGTGTGCATCAGATTGTTTCCAGGTTTGTTAGTATAGTTTTTTGGTATTCTGATCTATTCTAATCTAATGTGTTCATCAGATTATTCACAGATTTGTTGGTATGTATCCCTTTGGGCCAGTAATCCTGCCTTCATATGGACAGTCGTGGACAGCACACAGGAAAACCAGATGTCATTGTTTTCAAAATAAATATGATGGCAAATTGAGGCCTGTGGTACACAGCACCTGCTCCTGGAACTTAATCAAGTTCTACTCTCTGCTGCTGCGGTGTCTCTAAATCGGATGTTGCTGTCCTGAGAAAACAAACGAAAGCTATTTATTTTTTTTATTTGATTCCATTATTACATCGCAATCAGTAGCCAAAATTAATCAACAGAAGCAATTTTAAATTAATGCATTTTATTTTAAACACAGCTTGGAATATGTCACCTGTAAATGTCTCCTGGGTACGAACAGCAGGGGAGCCAGGGGGAGCTTGGCTCCTCTTAATAAGACATGAGCTCCCCTGAAAACATGATTTGTGAAGTTTTTGGGGGTCTTTAAAATCTTAACAATATGCTATTTTTGCCATGCATTTCTATTTTTCAGTACTTCATCATCATGGATCATGTGTAAAATTAGGCTATTATTGATGTATGATTAATGCATGAGGGTGATTCATGTTTCTTTGCAACAAGAGTCAGTCAGTCCTGTTTTTGCGGCACACACAAGCGCTCCCCCCCCCCCCAACTCTCAGTTAAAAAAAGTGAGCTCCCCTGAAGCCATGGTATAGTTCGCACATGGAATGTGTCACCTTGGAGTGGAGAACTTCGTGGTGAGACGCCGTGTTGTCTAGCTTCCCATTTTACCGACTACCGTCATTCCGGCGGATTTTATGCCGCCGTCCACGTGAACGCATCATAACCGCCGTCCCCGTGACAGGCTATCCGGCGTGACATGAGAGGCGGAGCGAATGCTGTTTGGAGGGAAGGACTGCGTCTCCCCGATAACACGCGTTAGCCTCGCAGGCACCTGGCCCAACGCTGTCTGAGTCAAATCCACCCCATCCCCTGTGGCGTGTTTGTGTGTGTGTGTTTGTGTATGTGTGTGTGTGTGTGTTTGCCAAGTCAGCATCTCCAAATCACCGGAGTACCATGGCATCTGAGGCCATGCTTGTGTGAAGTGCTCTTATCTGGAAGCTCCAGTAGTTAATATAAAGTTGAGGGCTGGGCGACCTCCTGCCAATCTTTTGAGCTGCAGGGTATCACCGTGAGTGCCAGGGAGCCCGCCTGAACCGTCTGAATGTGGATATTCATGTCCTGTCATGGGGACAGAAAGAGACTTCTCTTGTTAGGACATTGTTCTAGTGTGTGGATGGGGCCCACAGTCTGCATCCTGTTAAGGCACTGTTCCAGTGTGTGGATGGGCCCCATGGTCTGCATCCTGTTAAGGCACTGCTCCAGTCCGTGGATGGGCCCCACAGTCTGCATCCTGTTAAGTCACTGTTCCAGTGTGTGGATGGGCCCCACAGTCTGCATCCTGTTAAGGCACTGTTCCAGTGTGTGGATGGGCCCCACGGTCTGCATCCTGTTAAGACACTGTTCCAGTGTGTGGATGGGCCCCACAGTCTGCATCCTGTTAAGGCGCTGTTCTAGTGTGTGGATGGGCCCCACAGTCTGCATCCTGTTAAGGCACTGTTTTAGTGTGTGGATGGGGCCCACAGTCTGCATCCTGTTAAGGCACTGTTCCAGTGTGTGGATGGGCCCCACAGTCTGCATCCTGTTAAGGACCTGTTCCAGTGTGTGGATGGGCCCCACAGTCTGCATCCTGTTAAGGCACTGTTCCAGTGTGTGGATGGGCCCCACAGTCTGCATCCTGTTAAGGCACTGTTCCAGTGTGTGGATGGGCCCCATGGTCTGCATCCTGTTAAGGCACTGTTCCAGTGTGTGGATGGGCCCCACAGTCTGCATCCTGTTAAGGCACTGTTCCAGTGTGTGGATGGGCCCCATGGTCTGCATCCTGTTAAGGCACTGCTCCAGTGTTTTAAAAGTTGCTAGAAATGTTTTGAAAATCATTTAAATTGTGTTTGATCTCTGGAGGAGATCAGTATTAAATCTCTGAAGAGTCATTGTGTATTTTCCTTCAGTGTTTCTAGAGAGGACAGATCTCAGCACTGACAGACGTGAATGGGATGTTGAAGGATATCTCTGGGAATCGCTCTGTTTTATTATCGTATTTGTTCTTTCATTAAGACGCATTGTTTCGGCTTCATTTTGAACCCCAAGCAGATCTCTGAATGATTTTAATTCCAAAGCAAATGGGACAGAAAAAAAATGCGCAAGTATGAAAGAAACGATGCCATTTTGTGAATAGAGAGAAATATGTTGTTGTGCCCAGCCCATAGTGTTTGGACTGATGAACTTCCTCTGCCTCACAGCCTGCCAAAGGAGGGGGCTGTGCTTATGGGTAATTAATGATGGGATACTCTGTAAGGGCTAACTAAGCAAGAGAGGGGGTGTTTTTCCAACTGTTCCGGTTGATGTTCTGATTGTGGTATGAGTGATTTGTTTGTGATGAGGTGTGTTGAAAAAACCATGACACTCATCCTGTGCCTGAGGTTGTCCAGAACATGAGAAATAAAAATAAAATATTTTGGTCAGCGTATCCCTTCATAGCTGTCTGAAGCCTGTGCAGAATAAAACCTCACCCTGTATGATGAAATCCAGCCGCAGCTGCATACACGCTCTCAAACCATTATTCCGTATATCGTTGGAAGCTTTCAGAGAGCATACATCACTTCTCCAAGAGTTTTTTTGGGGGGAGAATAATATCTATTCTTCGCCCACAGAAACATTGAAAGGTTTGACAGTGTTGCCAGAACTCTACTTTTTTCTGAACGGCGAGGCATTAACATTAATGATGATGGGTGCTTGAATGCTTCTTTGTACTCTCATGTGAAGTAAATAATTTGTTTTGGTGCTGTTTCAAGCTTTAAGGTTTGGAAGTACAGACACCTGTAAAGCAAAAGCCAGTTGCTCCATCGAATAAGTGTTTATTATTTATTGTTTTTTTACACTTTTGAAATACACTTTTTTTGTACACTTTTTTTTTTTCTCAACACAGACAATATTGACATGAAAATGAGAGCTTTCATGCATTGCCTTAGTTTGCAACCACAGAAGAGATATTTGTGTTCCTTTCCATGTTTAAAGCAAGTCATTCCCAGCCTAATTAGCTAATTTGCACTTTGAACTAACATTGACATTCCCAGCATGCAACTGGCCACAGTGACATCACTCCTGTACTGTTCTAACTGCCATTTTACTGAACATTTGGGCAATCAGCTGAATGAAAGCATGATGGATTTTTTAGGTAGAAAAATGGGTCCCACAAAGCCTTCACATAATCCGTTCAATATTTCTTGTGGACAAAGGGACAAACAGTTTGAAATGCAATTGGTTTCATCAATATGAAAATAAAAGCAAGCGCCCAAACAAAACTTGAGATGCTTTCTGTCAATACTGAACTCAAGAGACTTAATGTTATGGAGTAGAAACACATTTCAGAGTCAAACCTGATTTTTTTTCTCCCATTTCTCCTATCCTTTTTGCCCCCTGACTCAGGAAGAGGAAGCCATAAGACCATGACTCCTCTCATTCACATGATTCGCCGTCGCCTCTGTCTACACTGCACACCCAACGCCAGTTACATACTGTCCATGCTGTAGGACGATCACAAGACCACCATGTTCTCCGCCATGTGTCTGCAGTTGCCCAGTCTGACCAGGTGTAGTCGCTAGAGAGCCATGAAACCAATAGATCTAGCTGGCTTACTCCCTGTTATTCCCTGATAAGGCTGGGCCAATTCCTGCCTCTGTCTATAGCTGGCAATGATGCAAGCAGGCTTCAAACACAGGCTTGTATAGCTCAGTGAGATGTGGCAGGGCTATATAATTTGCTTGGGGGTTTATGCTGGTAAAAAGCGAATGCGCAACAGAAGTTTTGCTACCATCCAAAATGCCAAGAAAAACAGACAGGACACTGACTCTGTGCACGGGAACTACAGGACCTGAAGAATTTTATGAAACAAATTTTCTGAATGTTGAGCTAGCATCCACCAATATTATAACAGCAATATTTTAAAACATGTCAGCCAACATATGTAGCATAGATGCATGACTGAACGTACCAACAACACGGAGAGATTAACTGCCGAACAGCAGCTATGTCATCTGCCAAATCAATTCCCCATCTCAAAGCGAGATATTGATTAATGGTGTCAGTTAAGCTACCCGATCATGACAGGTTCGCTGCAAATTTACAGGTGGATCAATACAATGTCAATACAACAGCGCCACTTGTTAAAGTAAGGCAAGATCTTCAACCAGCATAGAT
>JAFBMS010000105.1:915000-964203 GCA_019788955.1 Albula glossodonta
GCATTACATTACATTATATTACATTACAGTTATTCAGCAGATGCTCCTTTGCAGAGCAGCTTACAAAGCAGGAGAACACTGAGTACATCCACCTGGTTATGATTAATAGTGCCGGACCATAGCTAGCCAGGTATACCCATGAATACTCTACTCCTGTGTTTCCCTCATCTCTGGGCTTCTTAAACGTGCCCTACAGCTCATTTTTTCTTCAAGAAGCATTTCACAGCATTAATAATGAAAGCGATTCCCCCCTAATTAGCTCAGTGCCATAATGAACAGGACAGCTACATTATGTCTGTAAAACTTGAATGAGCATTACTAACACACATGAGATTCATTCTAGTCGGAGGGAAGTAAAAAATTTTATTTTTGCCCGCCAAAGTCACCATGTTTTCACTGTAATGTTAATTTTTGGAATCGGAATCATTGTGCAACACTATTTTAAAACTACACAGTCATATACATCAGAGAATGCCAAACATGGGCATTTAAAAGCATTTCAAAGGGTTCTTTAGCAGAGGATGCTATTCCCGGTCATGCCCCTCAATGAGTTTGCATCCAATTTACACATTTCAGCTGCTTCACCGCCAGGAAGACAGACCTTCTGCAGTTAGGAGCTCAGCGCTGGGTGTGCGGTGAGTCTCTGCCTTCACTCCCTAATGATTCTCAGACTGAAGCAGTGCAGGGAAACAGGAAGCGCTGCACTGATAAGAGAAGCAGGGCACATCACACCAAGGAAGCAACTTTTAATGAAGCCTTCGGCAACCGCCAGCCAAGCTCCGTTAGGTTATCTTCCTGTGACTTTTGTTTGGGTGTAATAATGTATTAACCTGTGTAGAAGATTATATGTAAAACATATGTAAGCATGTACTAACATGTTAAGTACGGCTTCAACTGGGTATTTTGTTTTGCTTGGTTCATCCATTCATAATACAGACACATTAGAAATGCATCTCCTGTGCCAGTAGAATTTAAAAACCCTGTGTGAGTATTCAGCCGGCCATCTTGACTGCGTACCTAAAAAACCTTTTTCCACTCGATTTCAACTGCTTGCATCTTTGCAGTCATTGGGGTTATTTGTTAAAAAAACTTTCTGAAGTTGTTAAAAAATAGAGGCTCTGATTGCTGTCTGATTGTTATCCTGGATGGTGAATCAGTGTCAGATGTTTGTTTGTTTGTTTGTTTGTTTGTTTATTTATTTTTGTGGGGGTGGGGGGCAGATAATGCTGGATGATATTGTTTTTATATAATCCAGCACTATCCACCTGGATATTTCATCATTTGGGGAACATTTAAATCATGGTGCTGAAATATGATATACTGTTGATTTGGCTCCGCCCCAATGACCAGTAAATCTGGGAGTTACAGAGACTCTGCATTCTACTCGAAACTGTTTACATGGTGTACCAGAACAGGCAAACACCCTCGGTTTGTGAACATATGGTGCTTTATAAAAATCCTTTTTAATACCCTGATCCCTGGTAAAGTTAAATACTGGAGCTTAGAGGATTCCCCTGATCCGCCTGTAGCCCTTTCCTCTTACGGCTGATTATGTTTTATCATCAGGCTGGCCGATGCGGCCATTTTCTCTGCACAGCAAAGTCCTTTTATGGAACATTTGTGCATGGCAGACCTTTATAGAGGATGAATAAGCAACGCTCTTACATGATTCAGGCTGGTCAATGAAAACCAATCAGCTTTTGAATAAATCAGAAATATGTTCAGTGGTTCTTATGTAGGGTTTGCCATGGGGAACCCCCCCACCCCCTCCCACTCAGGCAGAGTTGACAAAATGGACGGCCAAAACTCACTGATGGCACAACACCAGGGAAAACAATTCACGCGTACCTCCAACGATGAGCATATGTGGCAAACGCCTTACTGAAAATGATACCTTCAGGAAACAAAACACATGATTCACATTGACAAGAACCCACAGCCAGTACTCACAGGGCAGAGGAAGAACCCACAGCCAGTACTCACAGGGCAGAGGAAGAACCCACAGCCAGTACTCACAGGGCAGAGGAAGAACCTACAGCCAGTACTCACAGGGCAGAGGAAGAACCCACAGCCAGTACTCACAGGGCAGAGGAAGAACCCACAGCCAGTACTCACAGGGCAGAGAAAGAACCCACAGCCAGTACTCACAGGGCAGAGGAAGAACCCACAGCCAGTACTCACAGGGCAGAGGAAGAACCCACAGCCAGTACTCACAGGGCAGAGGAAGAACCCACAGCCAGTACTCACAGGGCAGAGGAAGAACCCACAGCCAGTACTCACAGGGCAGAGGAAGAACCCACAGCCAGTACTCACAGGGCAGAGGAAGAACCCACAGCCAGTACTCACAGGGCAGAGGAAGAACCCACAGCCAGTACTCACAGGGCAGAGGAAGAACCCACAGCCAGTACTCACAGGGCAGAAGAAGAACACAATGCCTGCTGCTGACCAGCTGTTTCTTTGTTGTTGTTGTGTTTTGATTCGCTTGAATTACGGTATTATCTCCCCCACCGCCCAAGCCTTTGTGTCATAAATGACCCTTTGTGCACAACATACCTTTGAGTAAAAATTAAATACAAACAAAACAGAAAATTGATTCACAGCTTTTCTTTCCCCCAGCGTAATCTGTGCTCTCACAAGTCTCCAGGAGAAAGCCGTCGAATAGGAGGCTCTTGATAAGATGAAAATAAGGCTGCAGACTGCATTCTGCAGCCGGGGAATACACTATTACCATGAGAGCGATATAGCTGTGCTCCATCCAGAGGTATTTTTATCTCTGACTCCTAAACTCACCCAGCCCGTTGTAAATTAACACAAAATACATAATGGAAACCTGTCGTCGCTCAAACGAGAAGGGTTATTATGATTTGAACTCGACAGACCTCATTTACAAAATTGAGGCTGTCAGACGAAGGGTGCGAGCCGCTGTCAAACTGGCACAGTTTACCATTCACTGAAGCAATTCTGGAGTAGTGGAGTATCTATGCTCTCTGTAGAAGAAAGGGTGATTCTGGGATACTGGAGTACTGATGCCTGACACTCGTGTAAAGGCTTATTCTGGGGAATTGATGCTCAGTGGTAGAGTGATTGGGAATTCTGGAATACTCAACACTGCAGTAAAGGATAATTGTAGAATATTAGAGTAAAGATGCTTTATGGTAGTTTGAAGGGGGATGTTGAAAAAACTGGAGTATTGAGGCTTGACATTAGTGCAAGGGTGATTCTGGAGTAGTGAGGTATTCATGTTGCACACTAGCACACGGGTGATTCTGGAGTAGTGAGGTATTCATGTTACACACTAACACACGGGTGATTCTGGAGTGGTGAGGTATTCATGTTACACACTAGCACACGGGTGATTCTGGAGTAGTGAGGTATTCATGTTGCACACTAGCACACGGGTGATTCTGGAGTAGTGAGGTATTCATGTTACACACTAGCACACGGGTGATTCTGGAGTAGTGAGGTATTCATGTTGCACACTAGCACACGGGTGATTCTGGAGTAGTGAGGTATTCATGTTGCACACTAGCACACGGGTGATTCTGGAGTAGTGAGGTATTCATGTTGCACACTAGCACACGGGTGATTCTGGAGTAGTGAGGTATTCATGTTGCACACTAGCACACGGGTGATTCTGCAGTGGTGGAATATTGATTCTTAGGGCCAACATAAAGGATGAGCTATGCAGTGCAGCTAGACACCTAAACACTGCCATTTTCTACCTTTGAATCACTTCAGAATAAATACATACTGAAGCATGAGCTGAAATTACCAAAGCACAGAGTACAATCTGTGAAAAACCCCCTCTTTTTATTTGTGTAATTAATCCGCTATTTGTGCATATGGCACAGTGTAAAATCTGTAAAAAATCTATTTTTATTTGTGTGTAATTAATCTGCTTTTTGTGTGTATAGCACTACAAAAAATTCCTGGAGAAGCACCAGCATGAAGTGAAAAAAAAATTATAAATAAAAAAAATGTTTGCAAAAGGAAAGAGCTCTCAAGCATCCTTGTTGAAATTAATGGTAGGAATGCTTGTGAAGCGTGCTAATGTAATTTTCTCAGCTGCTAATTATTCTACTGTGTTATGGGTTGTTCCATCACGCAGAACAAAAATAGTGCTAATCCTACCTCAACACCTAAATTGATTATCCAGTATTATTATTTATGGGCAAATTTCCACATTTTTACCAGAAAAAAAAAAAAAACAAAAAAAAAAACAGAATTAATAATGTTAAACATTTCTCAATTTCACTGACCTTAGGTTGTAAAATTTTGTTTGTAAAGTTATTTCGGGCCGCCCCACAAACAACAGTTAGGAATCTTTAATTGTGTCTCGGCATGGTTACTGTTGTTCCAACATGAGCAAAAGCAGAAGTGCTGCAATGACACGACCTCCAGTTAATTCCAGGATTCCAGTTAATTTAAAAAATTCATCATTATTAATATGCAGATTAGGTTATGATGTCATCTGGCAACTTCTAGCAATTGCTAATTTCCTTGGGGAAAGTTGGCAACAGTTCCAACGTAGGGCAAACAATTTCATACATAGTCCCCATATTGAGGCAGTGTGTGTGTGTGTGTGTGTGTGTGTGTGTGCCATTAAGCATGTCATCTTCTTCAGTATAATAGGATAGAAAGTGTTACGGTAGTCCTAAACCCTATTTTTTCATTATTTGATAGAATATCTCATACAAGAAATGGGTTTATGGTACAAATTAATAATGTTTCTGTGACTTTATTGTCTCCACCAGGGAGCCGAATGCCTTCATGTCACGCAGGCTAATAAATTTTAAACACTTTAGCACTGCGCCTAATAACGGAGCTCTTAGGAAAACCATTCTTTCTAATTTGGCTCATGGTCGGGATAGATCGCAGTTCGCACTCTCCAACGCTGCATTACAATTCAACCCATGTGCAGGGAAATAAACTGACGAAATTTACCCCATTTTTATTTTCTAGTGAGCCTTTGTGACAGGCCCAAAATTCGGGAGATGGATCAAACAAAATATCACAATCACTGCGTTCTAAGCAACAGCCATTAAACTGTGGGGGACACACGGTTTGGGACGAGAGAGTTTAAACTGCATTTCAAATCATTTGAAGTGTGCTTCTGTATGGGTGCCAAGTGACATTATGGAAGAATCTTTGAGACTGCAATAAACTATATTAATAAAAAATTGCACAGGCAGCAAAGAAATAAACAAAAGAATAACTTACATTACAAAACTCTCTTTACCTTCCCATCACACACCATATTTACTGAGTCAATCAATACACTTATATGTGCATCAATATTCTGATATGAATATTAAAGTATTCTATTTATGAGGTGAAACCGTGTTTAAACCATAGTCCATTTGGAATACATTAAAATAAGCCCTTACTTGGAATATGAATATTCAAAATAAGGTACCTGAAATACGGCAGTCTTACTTGAAATACAGGAAGCTTGTAAACAACTTTGTCTTTATATTTTCAGTAAACCTGTGAGTTGCGAATGTTCCTCCTGGGTGCGATTTGCCGGAGACCTTTGCATCACTAAAGGAATAATCTAGATGCACCAGTGTCTGTGACACTGGGGCCATCAGAAATGCTTGTGTATAGCATTGTGTATAGTATAGTATAGTATAGTATAGTATAGTATAGTATAGTATAGTATAGTATAGTATAGTATAGTATAATCCAGCCGAAATGGTTCAAAAATAGGTCTTGAATGAGCAAAAGAAGCAAACGGCACACAGCAGGCCACAAACAGGCTGCAATCATCCACCTACTGATGCAAATTAATTATAACAATCAATCACCGCAAATTAGGAGAAAAGACTGGATATAGCCTAAAGTCAATTAGCAATCAACAAGTCCGGCGAACGCTTCGAGCAGGTTGGCGTGAAACTAATTGAAAGAGAAGGACACCGTTTCCATTAATAAAGCAAATGTCATAAGAACAGCATACTTAATTAAAGGTTACAACCCAGACTGGGAGAGAGAAACTCTGGAAATTGGAGAGGCTTTTTAGTCACAGGTTCCACTTTGGTAATCCTGGCCGGGTTGCTATGGGCTGCCCTTAATCCGAACGCTCGATCCAAGCCCTGCTCTCACACGATGAAATTCTGAATACCTGCGCTACCACAATTAGAGGAGAAGGTCTGCACTCTCTCTGAAAGCCCAATCTTCACACACTGTATTTAATGTGAGACACTATAGGTTTCTCACTGTGTTAAATAGCTCCGGTGCTGTAGGTCACATTATGCTTAATGATGTTGAATAAAAGTCCCTGAGTATGAAACAATTAACTTTTCTTAGATCATGACAAAATTGCAGCTGATGATAATGATGAGATGTGTTATTTATCCAAATACTGATAATATGAAGCAATATTAAAAGTACTGTGTGACCCATAGGGGAAAAAAAGAATACAGAAAAAATCTATTTTACATCACCAAAAGTGTCACTTGTTGCAAAGTGAGTGGGCAGTTTGTGAGTTTGATTTTATTCAATAAATATTTATCTTTAACTGTGCACTTTTCATCTTTAATCATGGTTATGTAATTGTCGCTGCGTGACTGAGTAAAGTTAAAGTAAAGTGTGAGATGGAGAGAGCAGAGGCGTCTTGCCAAAGAATATGGGAGCCGGTGGAGAGGCCTGCCCCCTCTCGCTGATTTATACAGGAAATGGGGGCGCTGCCATTGGGTCTTACCCTCGAGGGGGAGGGACACCGAGCCCCTCACCTCCATCAGTCTGGGGGGGGGTGGGGGACTCCAGGGGAGGCAGCGGATTCTCTGTGGTGTGTATGCATTCGGCCTGGTGACAAGCTTGGATTGATGGGGACAATTTGGATCAGAAACAGCCTGACAATAATTTAAAACTGTTGGGGGGTGGGGGGGGGCAGTCTTTCATAACTGACATTGTGATGGAGAAAGACCAAGGGCCTTCTCCACTATATACTCCTGCAGGACCAATACTTAGCCTGGAGACCCATCCCAGGAAATCAATTTCCCCACACTATCACGCACACATGCGCACACATACACATGCTCACACACATGCACACACTGTTTCTCCTGTTTATTTTATACCTCCATCTCTTTATGTCTCCTGGGGCATTACTAATGACAGTTCCCTCTGAGACAAAAGCCAAACACAAAGTCATTTTGGCCTTTTAGAACCTCCATTTCTGCTTTACGATGTCTGCTCCGAAACACGACAGCAGATTCATTTTCATTAGGGGGCAGAAATTGTGCACGTGCACATAAGTGCCTGTACACTTGTGTGTGTGTGTATGCATGTGTGAATTTGTATGCATTTGTGTGTATGTGTGCATGTGTGTGCAAGTATGCGCTTACATGCATGTGTGTCTGTATGTAAATAGTTGCATGTCTATGTGAGCATGCATGCTTTTGTTTACATGTGCGTGTACCTGTGTGTGCAAGCTTGTGTGCATGTGTTAATGCATGCATGTATACATCTGTGAGCATGCATGTGTGTTTGTGTGTGTGTGTGTGGGCGATGGCCCTAACTTGGCCCTTCGCCAGGTGTTCGGTCGCAGCTTTCGGCAGAGCGGGGATATTTTTCACATCTCGTCATCAGAGACCAGAATGGAGAGATGACTCAGGTTTATGATGTCCCATCCATCCATCAAGGAACTTCTAACCTCACAGTGCAACGCCAATAAAGCACTACAAGCAAAAGCATTATAAATAAGAAATCCACAGAGCCTTCTGTAGGGGCTGCGTGCTGCGTGCTGCGTGCTGCATGCCAGTCACATGTAAAGACATGCATCATGCGTGCTGCAGTAAATATATGGCCTGCAGCTGACAGCCGTGCACTCACGTTAACAGAGCATTGCAAATTTCTCCTTATGCATCAGAGCAGAATGCTCTTATTTATATACCAAACTCACCTGACACATGTTTGCAGATATGAACCAGAAGAACACAACTGGAGCCCAGTGGTATAGATGAGCTCAACAACAGTGCAAAGTCTAAGTGAGCAAGATACATTTAACTGCACTTGAATCTGCAGTAGAGAATGATTGAGGCTTCATAAAACCAAATATGGATTGATCCAGCGGGTTATCAGAACCTTCTCTTCTTTGTCAGTGTTGCTGTTGTATTTGTATTTAAATATGTGTCTATATTTTATTCTTCGTTTATACAGCTGCAAGTCTCTCAGCACATTTCAAGTCATGAAGAACTTCCTTAAAGATCACAGGAAGTGTGTAGGAGGTCTGTTTCAAAATAAAAGCTCATTATTCCTGAGACACCAGACCAATGATGGCAGCATGCAGGCAAATGTTTCCTGAACCCGATAAAAAAAAATGCATGAATATACAATGTGAATACAAAAATCTATATATGCACAAATAAAAAGAGAGAAAAAAATCAGTAACTCTGTAACTCTGCGGGGTAAGATACAGCATGTGGGTACGGCATCCATTTTAAAAACATCACAAAATGGATCATTCCTCAGCCACAGCAGTATCAGTCTTATGTTGTCATCCAGTCTGGCTTCATCCCTAAACTGAAAAGGCTTTTAGTCTCACCTTTCTCACAGGACTCCCCCATTCCTATGTTCTCTGAAAAAAAAAGTTTCCTTTCTCAATCTAAATGATTTCAGACAAATGGAATAATTTCTGAATCCACAGATGCATTTGTCTCGTGATTAAGCTGAAATGTTGTTTGGGTTCAGTACTCATATTGATCTTTAAAAACTGAAAACTGAGGTTTGGCAATGTCCTAAAACGGCTTTCCTATATGGTGCTCAAAATCTGATGTCATTTTTATCAACAGTATGCACGTGGAAGCTTCTTTCGGTCAGCGTCTGTTTATAGCAGTCAAAGAGAAATTTATGATGACATCCAAACTGTAGCAGCTTTGTAGAAACACTAAACCATTTTCCTTTGTAAAACTAGAAACTCAGACTGGAGGTCACTAGCTAATCATGTTTGTTGCCTGTACAGCATTGTGAGAGACTGTCCTCTCTGTCAGTCAAATTGAGCTCTCCAATCAGAGGAGACAGGTGAGAAATAGGGGGAGGGCTTAAGGTGACACCTGAATTGAGAGAATAGCACCTTTGGGGGAGCTTCAAAGTTCTTACCTACAGGTGCTTTAAAACAACGCACCGGCAATTTCCCTGCCAAGAGTGTTTCCCCAGAGCGATTACCCCTGTAATACTGCATGGTCACCCTGTGTCCAGGCTCACATTTTGTTCTCACGTATTATCCATTTGTACAGCCGGATATATTTACTTACTCAAAGCAGCACCTTAGCTGGGATTTCAGCCAAAAACCATGCAGTTACAATCTCAGTTCCTCAAAAACCATGCTATACTCACCGTATCATGGAGGATTTTAGGATTACTTAAATACATACTGGAGATTGAAGCATTTGTTGCTCCACCCATGAGTGCAATTCATTTTTGAACATATTTTCAAACTTGCAGTTTACGGCACAAATGAAAAACCGCCAAAGACAAAGTGAATGAGCTTGTGAAATTGATATGCTGCCGAAACAGTGGTGTTACCACTCAAGAAATCAGAATTAGCACAAGAACGCACTCATTCCAATGGAAAAAGACAAAAAATGTTCTCACACTTCACACCCGCACTCATTCACCAACTTAATTCAGAAACTTAATTATTGTTCCAGACTGTTCCAGAGTTCTCTGAAAGAAGTTCCTTGGCTGAGTGATGCAATCCCCCTGGGCCTTTCTCGCACTAAACAAACCGGCTGTGCTCTACATTACTTTGTAAATATCATTGCACTTGTTAAGCGCGCGCGGCGCAGCGCAGCGATCAGATGTGCAGCTGAGAGTTAATGACCCTTGAAACAGGGGCGATCTTTCCTCACATCGCGGCCCTGTGCGACCGCCCCCGCTGTCTCGCCCCCTCCGCCTCGCCCAAATCAATTAAAATGCAAATGAGGGCCCCCGTGACGGGTCCTGTCGAGTTTTCTAATCACAGGCTTCACACACACACACACACACACACACACACACACACACACACTTGCATGCACATAAACACACACATACATGCACATAAGCAAACACATACATTCACACAAACACACACACACACACACATGCACTTACATACACACATACACACACACATACATGCACACAAACACACACTCATACACATACACGCATACACATGCACATACACATATACATGCACACACACACATGCACACACATACACGCGTGTGCACACACATACATGCACACAAACACACACTCATACACATACACGCACACACACATACACATATACACGCACACACACACACACGCACACGCACACACATACACGCGCGTGCACACACACATACATGCACACAAACACACACTCATGCACATACACATGTACACGCACACACACACATGCGCACACGCCCACGTGTGCGTCGTGAGGAGAGGATCGGTTGCCTCTAATGACCAAAGGTGCGAACGGGGTCCCACGGGAAGAGGCGGAATGAGAAACCGACTGAGCTCTCCGTGAAGGTCATGACCTTTCCTCTTAAGTGATCTGGGATCAGAGGATTGACACCAGGTGGGGCTTGTGCTCCCTGGGGTCTGCGGGGTGAGGGCGAAGAAGACAGAGAAGAGAAATGGCCTGTCCCCCTCCTCCTCCTCTTCTTCATCTCCATCACATGATACTGAGTGAGAAAGAGACGGCAGAGCCAGGAGTCTCCCTTCAGTGCTGCATATTAACTTGAGTGCATTTAGCCCTGATCAATAAAACAACAGGGACAGGGGGGGGAAGGATTCATTTCAGTCAATAAGCTTTGGAAAAAAGAGAAGAAAAAAACATACTTTGAAAAGAGGCACAAACGTCAGCAAGGGCTTTCTCTCTCCTCTTTTATAGTAATCCTGGAGAGGTAATGCTATTTTTCTGTTTTTTTTTTCTACTGCCAGTTCATATCAGGCTGCACTGAAAACCTCATTTTAAATATGAAATGCTTACATTCACTGTACAAAGTTTCATTCTGTGTGTACCTTTCATATAGCCTTCCAGGAGAAAAATTATGGTCTGTGAGTAAAAAAAATGAATTCTTTTTTTTTTTCCTCAAAAAGCTCTGGAAATTGAGTCCATTCCTGTTTAGCGCCTGTGATTGTATTCACCCTAAATGAAAGAGACAGCTAAATTTGAATTTGCCAAAACAATCCCAAATCCCCCCCCCCCCCCCCCCCCCACCACCACGTGCTGTTACAGGTTCCGCTCCCAAGAGGCAAGAATGGACAAATTAACACATTTACATGTAAATTGCTACCTTCCTTCTGCAACTGACTCCAGTTAGTTTTGTAGTGCAGCCAGGACATTATTCGGCCTTTCGAGATGTGCAAACCAGGGGCAGCTGGTGGGTTTAGATACAGGGGCATTACGCCTAGCCTGTAAACTGGCCATTACTCTCTCTTGTTTCCATTCACTTTCCTTGATAACTAATAAAACTATCAATGCACGGAATGATCAATGCTAATATGACCCATGGCTACTGTTGTATTTTAGGGTAGCGTCATTTCTCTTTACGCCATAAAATTCACAGGAATGGCATATTTTCTATATCTTCTAACCACAGATCGTAACTTCCTAATAATTTTTAGAGAATAGGTTTCAGTTCTAATTATGGAGATATAAATGATGAAACATCTTCTGGAAATTTGATTTGAGAAGATTCTACATCTTAATTGCTCACGAAACAGCACAGCAGAATTTCTTAAGTTGGTTTGCTGGACTTGATTTCTCTCAAAGCTGCTGCAGTATACAATCTAGGTAAGCTTTGCCTGGCGAAGTTATTAAATTGATTTTGCAAAATTGAATTCCGTCTTATAATTTGTGTTGCGAAGAAAGATAATGCAACAGTATGAGATTGTTTCATTAACTAGGATGACAATTATCTAAATAATTAATTGTTAAATAATCCCAAAGCTTTCACTTAATTTTTTCACTTTTTTCAAGTAGTAGAGCTCTTTCCCTCTACATCACGTTACTGAATAAAAATGATAATATAGGATTGAATCATAAAGAACCGCCAGAATAATTTTGAAGAATAGGCTCCTTAGAATTCTACTTAGAACTGTTTCACACACTCGTTCTGAGTGCAGTATGTAATAAAGAGAAGCATACAAACTTCAGTTTCATGAAAACTGAAATTTTAGGAAAACAATCAGATCAGATCTTTATTAATTCAAAATAATTCAACCCCCTCATTATAAAACATTTCATTGCTGAGTCCAGAATATGGGCTTTGCCAGGCTATGATATGGCATACAAATGATCAAAACAGACAAGAGAACAAAACAACGGAACAAAAAAAAAACTGAACATTGAGCAAAATAATGAACAATAAAACTGAAGGACATTACTGGTCCCAAAGCAGGGGTTCTGGTTGTGACGTAACAGAACTACATCATCCTGCGGTAGCGATGCACAAGCTGCAGTTGTTGGCCAGGAACGTTGAGGTTTTCAAAGTCTTGAAAGTAGCAGTGCAAACACATCATGCTTCTCCTCACTGTACTTCCAGCCAAACAGTGAGTTTGGATAAGATGCTAACCCAGTGCCCTGAATCATTAAAGATCCTGTAGCACTTTTTATTTTTAAAGTAAGGCTGTGAACAATGTTGTCATTGTCAAAATGCCACAAATCTGATGCTGTACGTGAGGTCACCTGATCATCCTCCCCTACATCTGATTGGCTATGCTGCCCCTTTGCTTCCCTTCCCAGTTTGCTTCTCCAGGTGATCAATACAGAGTTCTTAGATGATCTATCTGGTTAAAATAAGGTAGAAATAAAAGCTAAACAATATCATAAAAGGTCATATAGGCTGTGGGGATATCGGGGTGGGGTCTGTAAATGCTGTGGGGTGGGGGTGGGGGGGGGGCAGAGATGATCTCTCAAACATCTAAACATTTGCAGATGGGTGAGACTCCTGGGGCTTTTGTATAGATAGCCCTCATAATTTATATGCCAAAAATGCTCTCTCTCTCTCTCTCTCTCTCTCTCTCTCTCTCTCATTCTCTCTCTTTCACTCATGCATTCCCATCGGCGGGCAAGATAGACTTCATCCATAAAATCCTTCATCCGTTATCGTTTGTTATTCCTTCCCCCGGTTTGTTAAGGTGAGAATTACATTAGAATTTCCCTCAGGGAATTAGAGAGACGGAGCCTTCATGCTGGGTGAGAGGACTTCACTGCAGGGTGGAATTCAATTAAATAAACCCGAGGAGGGAACTATATTCACACAGACCCACATCCTCCAAAAACTCATATATATGACAAGCTCCAATACATCATGCTCATTTTAATATCCACTAATAGTGTAAGGCTGGCTCACAGTGACAATTCTTCCTCCACTTCCGTGAGACAAAGGAGAGCTTTGGCTATGTCTGGGGTCAATTCTCACAATCCGATTACCTGCTTTTGTAATTGAGTCTCGCCAAAATGCTCATGAGACGCAAACGGCTCCCTAGTTTAGCGAGGCAAGTCCTCATGCCCTCTCTGGCCATTCGTCAAGCGGGCACTGTTAAGGTGCGCGAATCGGTGAAAAGCGGCACGAAATAATCATCATACAAATCGTTATTAAACAGAAAAAAGGAAAATAGCCTCATTTACTAATCCCAATGAGGACCTGCCACTTCAGTTTATACAAATTACAGTTACATTTGTTTTCTGAATTATGAAGCATAACACATAGACATAGATGGGCCCCACAGTCTGCATCCTGTTAAGGCACTGTTCCAGTGTGTGGATGGGCCCCACAGTCAGCATCCTGTTAAGGCACTGTTCCAGTGTGTGGATGGGCCCCACAGTCTGCATCCTGTTAAGGCACTGTTCCAGTGTGTGGATGGGCCCCACAGTCTGCATCCTGTTAAGGCACTGTTCCAGTGTGTGGATGGGCCCCACAGTCTGCATCCTGTTAAGGCACTGTTCCAGTGTGTGGATGGGCCCCACAGTCAGCATCCTGTTAAGGCACTGTTCCAGTGTGTGGATGGGCCCCACAGTCTGCATCCTGTTAAGGCACTGTTCCAGTGTATGGATGGGCCCCACAGTCTGCATCCTGTTAAGGCACTGCTCCAGTGCGTGGATGGGCCCCATGGTCTGCATCCTGTTAAAGCACTGTTCCAGTGTATGGATGGGCCCCACAGTCTGGATCCTGTTAAGGCACTGTTCCAGTGTGTGGATGGGCCCCACAGTCTGCATCCTGTTAAGGCACTGTTCCAGTGTGTGGATGGGCCCGACAGTCTGCATCCTGTTAAGGCACTGTTCCAGTGTGTGGATGGGCCCCACAGTCTGCATCCTGTTAAGGCACTGTTCCAGTGTGTGGATGGGCCCCACAGTCTGCATCCTGTTAAGTCACTGTTCCAGTGTGCGGATGGGCCCCATGGTCTGCATCCTGTTAAGGCACTGTTCCTGTGTGTGGATGGGCCCCACAGTCTGCACCCTGTTAAGGCACTGCTCCAGTGTGTGGGTGGGAGGGATTACTGTGGCCCCATGCTGAAAATAGCCTCATTCAAAGGAGGGTGTGAGGGGTCAGTGGTGGAAAGTTCTGGTGTCTACTACAGCCATAAACAATGGAGGGTTAACTTTCCAAGCTTCCGTGTTAACCGTAGAGCGATTACGAAAGTTACAGTCCAGGCCACAACATTCTCCCAGTTTACTAACTAAATAAATAATATAAAACAAACCTACAACCAAGAGGAAAAACATAAAAACAGCCATGGCCCATAATTGGAAATGGCAGCTGCAGAAAGCTGTGTTTGTGGCCCTGGTGGAGATAACGGGGAGGGGTGGGGGGTGGGGAGGGGGGTGCAGCTTGGGCCTCTCTCAATCTTTCCAACCCGAAGGACAAGCACCGACAGGTGGGGGAGGAGAGGAGGAACAAAGCACAGGAGCCAATTTTCGGGCCAGTGAAAAAAAGAAAGGAAAAAAGCCCATATCCATTTTGCGAAAGAGAATGGTGGGATTGTTATATAACTGCCGATTCTCCACAGTTCTGCCTTCATCTGAGAGACCTGCTGCCTGCCAGGGACTCGCAAGTGCTGGGGAGAGACAATGGGGAAACGATCGCAACACTGATACTGAGATTACAGCCAGTGTGTGTGTGTGTGTGTGTGTGTGAGTCCGTGCCTGTGTGTGTACATGTGTGTATGTGCGTGCGTTAGTGTGCGTGTGTGTGTGTCCGCGTGTGCATGTGTGTGTGTGTGCGTGTGTGTGCATGTGTGTGTGTGTGCACGTGTGTGTTTGCATGTCTATGTGTATGTGTGTGTGTGTGTTTGTGTGTGCACATGTGTGCCTGTGTGTGTGGGGGGGGACTTGTGTGTGTATGTATGTGTGTGTGCACGTGTGTGTGTGTGGGGAATTTCATGTGCATGTGTTTGTGTGCGTTTGTGTGTGTGTGTGTGTGTTGGTGGGGGGAGGGGGTGTTGCTTGTGCGTGTCTGCATGCATGTAGGAGTTTTTCATGTGTATGTGTGTATGTGTGTGTGTTTCTGTGTGCACATGAGTCTGTGGGTGTGGGGGGGATTTGTGTGTGTGTGTATGTGTGTGGGGGGTTTTCATGTGCATGTGTGTGTGCATTTGTGTGTGTGTGTGTGTGTTTTGGGTGGGGTGGGGGGGGGGGTTTGCTTGAGTGTCTGTCTGTGTGCATGCATGTGTATGTATGTTGATGTGCAAGTGTGTGTGCTTGTTTGCATGAGTGTTTTTGTGTGTACACACATGGCATACATATGAGCACAGGTGCTTGTGTGTGTGTGTGTATGCCTGTGCGCACATGTTTGCCTCTAACTCTATTCTTTCAGGTGCATTGTGAATATAATTGCCATTAATTTCCTATCAGCGTCAGTAATTAGCAGAAAATGAAAAGGAATTAGATTGACCTATTTTCTCTCTCCCCTCCTTCCCGCCCTCCCTCCCTCCTTCTGTCTGTTGTATATGAATGTTTGGAGCTGTGACTTAGTGAGGGCGATAGCGGCTGTAATTGATGACTTAGCTGTCGGGGTGCTGGCGTCTGAGAGAAGGAAAGTACCTGCCCCTCAGCAGTCTCTGTCTTGTTCAGTGCTCACAGCAGAAGGTCCTCACAAACACAAATACTGCAGCAGTAAATCCTACCAACTCTTCTGAGTTACAGAATCCATAAATTATCATGTCTTACCACCTGAAAACTCAACACTGACAGACATTCTGCATTGTGGGGCTCGTTAAACAATCACCATGTTCATTACCACGACTAAGAGACAATTTCCACAACTGACAGCATTTATAACAAAGACCAGGATTGAGGTAAACTCTGCTCCGAAAGGCCCGTTTGTCTCTGCCTGATGTCGATTCAGCTGTCTCCATCCTGTAGTCGGAAAACTATGGCCCACAATGATCCATATCTGAAAATTGATATCTGTGACAGCCTGAATATTTTGACAAGAGTGATAAAATCCATCTACCTGACTCCCCCCTTTAAATGATTGCCCACATGCCGTTGGGTTCGTTTGTGCACATCCGTGTTACGTTCCTAAAATAACTGAGCCATTGGTATACCCATTCCAATATTTCCATTGCTAGCTCCATAGCTCCAACGTCACCACCCCCTGAAATTTCAATCCACATTTTGAGTAAAATTAGTAAAATTTGTCAATTGCAATGCACCTGGATATTGCCTGTATTCAGAGAGCTAACAAAGTGATGGAGGCATGCTGTGATGTAAGCACAGAATTCAATGCCTCCAGGTAAGAATCTTGCAAGTCTGTTTGCTTCTCTGCATAAAGAGTTTTGCTGTAATTGTAATTCAGAAATTAAGGTTTTTTTTTAGCATCTCCTTTATGAATCTTTCCAGTATAAATTACCAGCACAGCATTTTCTGGAGCTCTCTGCAGAGCTGCAAAGTAATATTTTGGACCCATGTTTGTAAAGTACCCTTTGAGCAATACCTCATCCATCCTCCGTCTAAAGTTTATTGTGTTGCCATGACAGTGTCATACTGCACGGGAAAGCATTTTTACACTTTCAGAGTCGACGATCGGTAGCTACAACTAAACATCATTTTTTGTGATGAATAAAAATACAAATTGCATACATATTATACCATTAGTCTACCGAAAAGGGCTCAGAGGGTGGAATTTTTATCTGTTCAACTGCAATGAACAAAGAGTTCCATTATACGACAGGCGTTAAATGAAACAAACAGTTGTGGGGAAAATGAAACACGGAAACGCAAAGTTATATGAGACAATATGCATTTTATCCAGAACATGTCTACAAGATGAACACATTCGCATGCTAGTAAAATTCCTGAGGCTGTTGTTTTGTTACCATGTAGCTTTCTCTGTCTTTTATCTTTCTCCTCCACCCATGCGCGCACCCCCACGCCCCCACAACCCCACCCCCTCCCCACTTCCTCTGAGAGAAAATGATACGCAAAATGTATTGTGAGGGATTCTTCAAGGTGGAAAATTTCCTGAAAGTAAAGTGAATGGATCTTACGCTGCCACCTCTCCAAGATTTGCCTTCATGGGTTCATTGGCCGTTGAATCAAAGTCAGATGGCTGAAGTGTACAATTAGACACAGCGCTTGCCTTTAAATTGGTTTACATAAATTGTCTGCCTTCGTGGAATGCATTACTTGTCCTGTGACATTCCTGCCCCTTACAAAGCTCTAAAATGGCCGCCGATGGCAGGGATAGTCTAGGTGGACTCAATCGTTTCCTAAATCAACCTCACAGACTGTCTCAGATATCGGCTTCCACGACATGAACGCTCTGACACAGCCAAACCGATGTCCTTGACATTTTGTGTGTGGGTTATCAATCTTTCAGGGACAAGGCTCAGGGATTTGGATGTGGACAGAGAGGGACCCAGGAGGCCAGACACCATGGCCCCACTGGTTCACGGGGGCTCACGGTGCTGGAGAACGAGTAGAGCCTGTGGCGAGAAACAAAATTGGCTGTGTGTTTTTTAGCCAAAACCCCATGGACCTGCTGCCTGACTGTTTGCAGTCAGAGCTGACGCAAAGTCAAAGCACAAAGATGCCTCAACTGACAAGTTCAGGCATGCCAGGAAAAAAAACACCAAATTCTACATCAAATGAATTGTGTTGATTTGTTTAGTGAGAAAGAAACACAAATCATGCAAGCTAACAGTTGCTAATTGCTTCCCAGATTACAAAACCGAAGCAAAAAGAAAAAAAGCACTTCTAGTTTTCAAACATGGTAAATAGACAGCGTAAAACATGGACTTAATAAATGTTTTGTGTGATATTGTGGAGTTTTTCAATATCATAGTTAAATGAGTATACTTGTATTTGCATATTATAATTGTGTGATTACAGCCTATAGTTAGTATCGTCACATAGTATGATTACATGATAAAAGTGTATAGTTATTATATAATTGTTGGTGTGCTCGGATGATACAAGGCTATAGTTATTATGAATATACATTGTAGCGTAACTACATGATTGAAGGGCAGTGTTAGTATTATGGAGTTTGTTAAAATAAAAGTTCAGGAGAAGTATTTTCAGACAACCCCTCACTCAAATACCTCAAGACGTCCAATCCAGTTTTCTCTGCAGGTATTAAATTGACACGTACCTTATCTCCAATCACGCTCTCTGCTTCCAGCATCCCCCCCCCCTCCCTGTCTCCAGCTTCATGTCAACTTCTCCTTCTTCTATATTTCTCCTTCTCCAGGGGTGGGGGTTCACCTCACCCAAAATAGTGAGGCATGATGCTGCCCCCTTGGTCACCAGGCCCAAGATCAATCAATCCTTCCAAACGCATTTAAAGTTGTCTGAAAGTCCGTTCTATTGAATTGCATTGTGTAGTTACATAATCAAAGCCTTACATATTGACAGTAATGCATACCGCACAGGAAACCCCAGTAGTCTAAAAAGAGCCGGCGTTGGCAGTTCTGATGATTAGCATGTGGGCTAAATTATATTTCCAATCTATCTCTCTCCGCATTACTGAACAAAATTCATCACTGTTAATTAAAACAACTTCTAATCTGAAACGGCAACCTGTTTGCAAGGAAGTTTCACATTGATCTGCGCTTGAGGGAGAATCAAACTTCTTTAACCTTCATGTTGTGTTTTGCTGCATGGCATGGAAAAAAATAAAAATAAATAAATCCACTTCACTGTTGTGTCACACAACACCTCACTCATGGACAGAACCAGAGAACAACAAAGGAGAGCTCTACGTTTAATGAAAGTCAGGGAAAAAAGGAATGTTTTATTATTCATGGCACACCGGCAAGCCTCGTACTTCCCTCCCCAAGGAATCAGAGAGAAATTTCAATTGACATCATTCTGTGTGTTGAGTTTTAATGTCAATAACGCAGGCGGGCTTTGACGGCCTTCCAGCCTCCCTTCAGACTCGAACAAGAAACTTCAAAGAAACACTTCACAGAAACCCTCAGTCTAGCATTAAAAATGTTAACCTTGGAGACATGCTAACTACTCAACGGAGCATGTTCAGGAATTCTAATGAATGTTCAGCTGTAAGAGAAAAAAGATGTATATATATGTATATATATATATATATACATACACACAGTAGGGTCCAACAGTCTAAGACCACATTGCCATTTTTTTTTGTTTTCATGTAAACCTGGAAATAAACACAAAGTTTCAGGATTCTGAAACATTTAAAACAATGAAAAGTTATGACATTTAAAATGAAGAACAAATATTCAAGATTCTGCTCTATTTCCAGGTCAAATTAAAGCAAATTTGTGACACTGACCATGTTAGTTCCTTTGTAAAAACGATCAGACCCCATCGAACATTTATGGGGGCACATAAAGGCCAAGGCACTTGAGGATCATGGGATAACATGGATCATCAGGTTTTGCACTTGTGGAGTCCACGTCATCTCCAGTGCATGCTGTCATTAATGCAGAAGGGGGACATACCAAAAATGAAAACATTCTGAAATTCATGTACTTTTTTCAAAGATTCAACTTTTCCCTCAAGTTGTTAATATAATTTGTAGTGAAAATGTCACATTAAATTATAAAAATTTTTAATTACTTTTGGACCCCACTGTATATATGACATATATACAGCAAATATAAATATACATTACATTAATGCAGGGCCTGTAACAGCTATATTTATGCCTCATTTAGTCTCTTTCTGGTTTTGTGAAAAAAAAAAAAAAAATCAAGAACAACAGTGCACCCTACATTTTTAATGATTCATATTTCATACGGTGACATTAGTGATTAGAGAAAGAAGACTACAAATATCTTCTTGTAATTGCTGTGCTACGAATGTCATATCTTTGTTTGGAGAATTGATTAATTAAGCCCTCAACAAAAATTCAAATTAAAAGCGGATAATCCATAACTCACAGTAGTAAAGGGATACTCTGTGTAATACCGTAGTCATATTTATATATTTATATACAGGGGGTCTTTGGGTTACGACGGTCTCGAGTTACGACGTTTCGTGGTTACGACGCACTCCCATAAATTAAAAAACCTAGTTCGACCTACGCGGTTTGCTTCGTACATACGACCACAGAAATAAAGATAAGAAATTGTTCTGTCTTTTTTTTTTTACTGTTTCATTTAATTACTGTATTTCACATGTCCTTCATGTGTTGTGTGTACAGAGTGAGTGACTTAAGGTGTTAACTTAGGTTTAATTTAGGTATAAATTCCGACTTACGTCGAAAATCGGCTTACGACAAGTCATAGGAATGGAACTCGTTCGTAAGTCGAGGACCCCCTGTACATAAGAATATCTATGAAGGAATTGGTAATTGTCCCCACAAGTAAACTCTTAGTACCTCATAAGAACTGAGCAAAAACCCTGAAAACCATTAAAAAGCAGAACAATTCAACAAAGCAAAAGCAAAAGCAACAGTAAACTCACTTAAATTACAATCTGCTGCATGTGTTGTCAGGTCCCTTTTTGCACAAATTACAAAGCACAAACAGAACACCATCTGCTATCTCTGACTGCAGCATTGTGTCAACCATTCAAAGCTCAGCAAACCCCCCCGATAGGTAACCGTTATTTACCGCCCTCTGTTCAAGCAGCTCAAACCTGATAGCCCTGAAAGACCAACACAGCGCCACGTACCGGCAGCCTTTCCCCCGTTCGTGATTTGGTTCGCCTTAAGCATAGCCAAACACCGGATTAGAGTGATCGATATATCAACAACATCTGCCCGGATACAGAGAAGCCCCCACCCAAAGAGCACGTTGAGGCGTGGTGTGAAAGGGAGTAAAGGCGGCGTAGCACAAGGACCCTTTCAAAGGCCTGCTCACGCAGACCGCCGCATGCTAACGAGAGCCATGCCATCAGCAGCCCAGCTTGGCAAGCCCAACACGGGCCCTGTGGATCGCAGAACCAGGACCTCTGCAGGCAGAACAACAGAGAGACACCTCAGCTCCCAAAAAAGCCCTCATTAATTAAAAACGCCCATGTTTTCTTCAATATTTATATCGATTTTGTTTCAGAAATACTGTTTCCAAAAGAGTTTCACTGACGAGAATGTGAATATTTCCTGTTAGCACAACATGAAAATTGGGATGGATCAGAAATGGGAATGACAAAACTTGCTCTCGATCATTGTCGTGTCCAGGGTTTGAGGGCTATTTCAGAAAAATCCAAACAATTTGTGCATCATTTTCTGTATTTTTGGGCTTTGAACTTCACCCAATGTGTGAATCAACATGGTCATATCTTTGCACAGGACAGACCAATGGACAGCCAAATGTGCAAATCCATTCCATCCTAACTGTATATCTGTGCTAATGTGGGCCCAGCGAGACCCAGCTTGGATGGACTGGTCCTTGGCCACGTTTGAGGCCCGTCTTTCAGCCCGGCTCCCTGGGCGAGTCCTTAGGGTCTCCGGCCCTGCCATCGGTCGCCGCTTGTTTTACAGCGAGAGGTCGCGGCAGCCTGCGCTCACCCCGCTCCAGATTTCTCTCCTTTTTGTCCTTCCAGGGCAGCCTTTGATCTGGGGTGGATGAATATTAATCATGATGAATATTATGACAGGATTATGAATATTGGGTTTAAATATTTATCAGATTGGCTGCTGTCGAAACTGATCTGTGGGCTGCCCGCCGCGGCCGAGGGAGGGGGGCGCCTGCTTGGAGAGGTGGAGCGAGGTACAGACCGTCTCCAGGTTATGAACGTCCAACTTATGGACAACATGTACTTGCGAATGGACTGCCATAAAGTCTATTATATTAAAAGTCTGGGTTAAACACAATGGTTTGTAATTTGGAACGCATGCACTACTACGTGACGCTCATGAAAACATTACACGGCTTATGTACTGTATTATTGTGTTTAAGATGTTTTAATGTTTTTAAAGTGTTGTTTATACATAGAAAGGTAAAATATGTAATATACACTAAGACAAATATTTGGATAATTGATGCTAAATACGAACCATATGTACCTGTTCCGACTCACATAGAAAATCGACTTAAAGACAGACAGGAATGGATCTGGTTCGTAATCCAGGGACAGGCTGTATTACAGTGTCACTGTGACTGTTCATCTCTACACACACCACACCTGCAAACGCACATGCACACATACGCAAACATAAAAACACACCATACACCGATGAACACGCAAGTACACACACAAACGCACACTCAGTAACATTTCACATTGTACAAAATCGTGGTGCATTGTTTCAATTAGGTCAGCTCTCCAGTGGTTTAGGAAAGTTTGCACACAGTATAACTTGTTATGGATGGCTATGACTGATGTTACATTTTTCAGCAACACAAATCTATCATTAAAGTTATTATTATTATTATATGAAAGCTGGGGTATACCATAACCCTAACCATACATTTGAAAATATATTCTCTTTGACAGTTCAGTTAGGAGACATGATCTTTAATGGTATTAGCCCTAAACATTGAATGGTGTTGTAAATCTGTGTGTGTTTCATTAAAATGGTGTGAACCCACAGTTTTCACATAGAATATAAACTGTGGAAATTTATAATGCAAGGATTTTTGGAAGTGGTGTATATAAACTGAGGAACAATGATGGCCTCAGGGTTAGTCATTCTGCCTCACATGTAAATTGGTGAGGTCATATATCAGTACCTCTACATCACGTTACAGTCATTTAGCAAAAGCTCTTATCCACATGGGCTTACAAAGCAGGAGAGCATGCAGGTGAATATGGTGAACAAAAGCGCCAGACCTGGCTAACAGAACCCTTACACCAGGAAGTGCATAAGCAGCATCGTAAAAAGCAACAATGCAAGCTGGCTACACTATGCTATGCTTGTGAAAAGAAAAAGTACATTCATAGGAAGAAAATATGCATACATAATGTTAAAACATACTTAACCCAAAATCAATAATAAAAAAAACTAAATTTTCAAGCAGACTAGTTTGATACTGGCTGTCTTGTTAACTTATCTTATGTGTTGATAAACATCAGGGCCCAATCAAGTCCCTGAAAGACTAAAGTCCACTTTGATTGGATTGCACATGCCCTTAAATAAGCTAAGTGTGTTTGATTGAATTTAGCCCCAGGTTATCCGGCAGCACCAATTCAGGAGAATTTCCTCCTTTTCTTCCAGATAGTGACATCACCTGGCTCCACTCCCCGTGGCCAATCAGAAATGGACAAACACAAAGATGTCCTCACACGTGCACAGGGCCATGAAATGGGAGGAAATAAATATAATTTGATTTAATAGAAATAGAACATGTTGTTGCATGTAATATATTCACAGATCAGCTGAGGAATCTCAGTATCTTTCAGCACATTTAGTAACGCAGTAACTGGCTGGATTAATTATATTCTCAAACCTGTCATTTTTCTGATGCGCATCTGTTTCTGCGTTAATTCTGACTTGTGTTTATTTGAACTTGAGCTAGGCAATTTGTGTTCGCTGACAAATCAAACAGAATCCAAAGTCTCTGCTGGATTCAACGCTTAAAAAATTGCCACTAGTTACTTACATGTGTAAACAGATCAATTCCTACACACTCCAAAGTTACTTAATCTCAGAGAATCTTCTGACACAAATAGAGTGATTAAATTAATTCCCCGCTGATTCTGCGGTACATCAGGAATCAGACTATTGATGTGAAGGACCTTTTTTGTATGAATTGCCTTTAATGAGTGAAATTAGTGTGGTATTTCGCTGACAGGAATGTGTTAATGTGCAACATGATGCTCTATCACAGCATGGAGGTTCGGCTCTTTGTGCCAGCATTTGCTGATATTCAGCATTTGCTGAAGTAGTTGTAATAGACCTGTAAAAGATGCATGTAAACCATAATTAATTACTTTGTTAACCATTAGTACACAACGTATTAATAATCAATGAGTAAATGGCCATATCTGTGACAATTGAAAGTTTGTTCTGAGTACCCACTGATGTCTGAGCCAGGTCAAGATAGCCATAAAAGAGGAATAATTATGTAGGCATAAACATAAATACACCCTACCTTTGAAGCGCCATGTTTTAACCCACGCAATGTTCACTTCAATGCAACGCTGAAGGTCTCTCCCTCACAAGGTTGTGTCAAAGCCCAGTCCTGGTGCGCCAAAGTGTCAGTGGGGTTTTTGTGATTTCCTTTCAATCAGCTGCCATTTTAGGCCTCAGGAACCAGCTGTGTGACCTCTTTAGCCAATCACCGCTTTAAAGCACCAATCTCTTTAGCCAATCACCACTAAGCACCAATTAGGGGTTGCTAAGCAAAATTCAGCAGGCACTGTTTTCCTCCAGGGCCGCAGTCTGAAACCTGTGCCCTAAAGTAAAGCATTTCCATCACACACACACACACTCACACACTATTCCAGCTCCTAAATTCTGGTACCAGCATGCTTTGGGGGCATACACCATTGGGAAGTCCAGTGGGTTAAGCAATATTATTTTAGATGACCGTACCATGTACAACTAACTAAGCAAGATATGAGGCTGACAATTGTGTCACCTAGCTTGAACTATAAAAGCGCAGACTTAAAAAGCGAAACATGCCATGTGAGGCAGTGCTGAGCATTGAATGTTGCCAGCATTTTTTTATTCAGCGTGTGTATTTGGAGGGCGGGTATGGAAATGGAGGCGGCGGACAGAGGAGTGGGATCTCCTTTCTCTGGGATGTGGGATTCACTCACGGTGTGGGCGAGCTGGCCGAGAATACCCTGGTTTCTTTGGCCTTTGGTTTGCCTCACAAAAACGACAAAGGCTTAAATGGGACGGTGTTTACCAGGGCCATGGATAACAGGCCCTGTCGAAACAGACTGTGCGCAGCTGGGGGGGGCGTAATGAGCCAGGAAGTCCGCGTGAGCAGCAGGCTGCCGTTAAAGGGGAAACCCTCATCGCTCTGATCCAGTTCCACCAAAATGCCGGGATTACCACCTGCGCATTGGGAACTGTACCAAACTGCCGGCACTGCCACCTGCATCAAGATGACCCTCTCGGCCACCCCCCTCCCCCCTTCAAACGCTTCCCACACCACTTATTCTACGAGTTACAATTCAGTTCTTCAGGAAACAAAAATGGTGTCCATTTTTTGTTATTTTACCCACCATGTTCTGTCAGCTAAACCAACAGCTGAGATAGCGTCTGAGTTCTAAATATGTTCAAAAATAATGTGCTCACCTGCTGTGTATCGTTCAACTGTAAAGAAGAAGAAGCAGAAGAAAACATAAATATAAACATAAACAGGAAAGAGAAGGTAACATAAGCGTGGAGGTTTATTGTGTGGCTGTACATAAGCGTGGAGGTTTATTGTGTGGCTGTACATAAGCGTGGAGGTTTATTGTGTGGCTGTGCTCTGTGGTATGAATCCAGTGTGCTTCCATGTGGTCCGAAGGGACGGAGGCTGATGCCTGTAATAACTAAGGGCCCTCGGCCATTCTGGTATTATCTGTGTGGAAGCCCTCAGTGTCATGTCAAATACATGCTGTTGTATAGGCATGGGGTATGCCCTTCTAATCCATTATGGCTGTCCCAATTTGCTTCATGAATGGAACGTATTCTCTGCATGTATACAAAAAAAAAACTTGTCAAGCAAAGATACCCCTGGATGGTGGCCATTTTCACCCAGCAGTCTGTTGTCAATAACAACCTTCCATTCAGCCAATGAGGCGCCTCTGTGCCATGCTGCCTAATCAGTCGCCTGCAGGCGCCAAATTTGGGCCTTACCCACCTCCCCCTCCCCCTCACCTCACATCCCCTGCGCCCCCCTGCCAGATATATAAATGGGGGTGGGGGGGCAGGCAAAGAGGAGGGTACACCAGAGCAAACCGCCACACAGCTTTTGTGCCTATTTTCCCACTCACCCTCCCCAAAACATCAGCCAGGAGAGACTCTGCGACAATGCTCAGATGCTGGCCTCGCCATTGTGTCTCGCCGTGGTTTGGGCGGACTGACACGAGAGGCCTTTGTCACCGCGGGCTCGGCGGGAGGGCCTCCACTTAACTCCGTGCTTTACCGCACACGGCACCAGCACTTTGGCCAATCATTCGCGTCCTTGCTGATTTCAGGAGCTCAGGGGAGAATGGAGTCTGAAAGAAAAGACGATCCTGAGCTCTAAAATGGCTCCACACGACCACTGTAACAATCAGGTCATACTGTGCTGCTGTGGCGGCCCTGTGTCCCTCCACTACACACATAAACATGTGCATGTTGCTGTGGCTGCCCTGTGTCCCTCCACTACACACATAAACATGTGCATGTTGCTGTGGCTGCCCTGTGTCCCTCCACTACACACATAAACATGTGCATGTTGCTGTGGCTGCCCTGTGTCCCTCCACTACACACATAAACATGTGCATGTTGCTGTGGCTGCCCTGTGTCCCTCCACTACACACATAAACATGTGCATGTTGCTGTGGCTGCCCTGTGTCCCTCCACTACACACATAAACATGTGCATGTTGCTGTAGCGGCCCTGTGTCCCTCCACTACACACATAAACATGTGCGAGTTTGCAATAGCTGTGACCAGGCCACTCCCATGCCCCCTTTTAGCCAACTGGCATGAACAGAAACACACACCTTCACACACACACACACACAAATGCACACACACACACACACACACACACAAACGCACACACATACACACTTAAACTCCATGCCAAATTTCAGCTTCCTAGGGCGATAACTGTGTCCACCAAAGGGTGGGAAATTTTCATGGACCAACTGACCGACCAACCAACCAACTGACAGAGCGAGCTATAGAGCTGCCGGTCGCAACGAATAATGAATTTTCAAACTGTTTATTCTATTCAATTCTTATGAACTCATATTTGACATGGACAGCCAAATCTTTGGAGACAGAATAGCAGAGGAGAAACAACATGGCTTTTAGAATCACAGAATAAGAATAAGCACAGAGGCGGTGAGGTCGAGCATAGGAGAGGAGCTTGATTTGAAAGCAACCTCTTCAACTCACACATTAATCCAAGAGATTTCGCATGGAAGGAATGCAGCAGACTTAAATGTGTAAACACTTAAAATGAGAAGCCGCTGAATCCATTTAAACCAGATTAAACAGCAATGCGATGCGACTAAAATAATTCCCAGATATGCATAATATGATATAAATATCATGCCTCGTTACATAGCGGATTCGGTAACTGGTTGTTGTACCATCATTCCCATACTATTTGCACTGTATTAAATTTAAACGAAAGGTATTAGTCATTTCCTCTTGTATCCTGTTCTTGGCGACCCTTGATTAACCTCTCTCTATGTATACCTATGTAGGAAAAAGTTATAAAATACATAAACGTGTGCTCAGAATCACAATGATGCTAGAGAAGTTTAAAGATAACAACTTCAGCGCCAGCCTTTGCTTTGTCAACGATGGCAAAGGGTTGTGCGAAAGCTCCAAAAACCAGCAGACGCCAGAAAACAGGGACGCACAGCTGCTGGAAAAGGCCAGCTTCAAAAACCGCCGTACCTCTGGCTGATGCAAGAAATAAACAAACTGGTAAAACAGACTACAAAGTAGTCTATGCTATTGTTGCCGTTGTTTATTCTTTGTGTTGTTTTTGTTTTCATGTTTCTTTCTTTTATGGTTAGGTAGACAGTGTAGTGCCATGCTGTGCATGCTTGTTATTGTTAAAATATATCTAAATACACATCAAAGCATTATTGCCATTTTTGCCATGAGCAAAGTCTGCTTTCTGCAGCTGGCTTAAAGAAGTGCGCTGCCCTTTCTATTGGTATTCCAACATTGGATTTTTATTTTTTTCTAGAAATATCAACCATCTTTCACTCATTTGAAATTATTTTTAAATGACTTGCAATAGACCCAAGATAAGCCCATGACTGTATTATTACAAATTAAAGAAATAAAAATGTCATCCAAATCACTGTGTAGTAATATTTTATATTGAGCTAGTCAGCTAATGCAAACTGACACTTTGGGCCAGTTTCTGTTGTCCTAGAGTAAAAGCTTTTCTCAGAGGAAGTGCTCATTTAGTCCTAAAAATGCTTAATACATGTGTGGGAAACCAGCACTTACCTACACATAAAATGGCAGGTCAGTAGGGGTCACTGTGCCCTCTGGACACAGTAGAAATCCAGTGTCCTTACAGGGATACTGTGCTGTAGGAGGTGTGATCCTTGCTGTGATGGGATGTTAAACCAAGGTTGTGCCATGAAACATTTTAAATGGTTTGGTGTTGAGCGAGAATCTGGGTTTCTCAATATGGCCATTCCTCTGAAGCTGATGGAGGGCTGTGCAGCCCCTATGCAAACCTGAGTCACTCTCATTCTCCAGGTCTTCACTGCAAATGAGAATTACTTCTCAGGTGACCTAACAGGTTAAATAAAGTAAAAAAAAAAACCTCATTATCATCACACGGCAACACAACGGATGGGCTTGGCATAAAATTTACCGCAGAGTTCCGGAACGGTGGCATCCTCTCGATGCCCTTCCCGAGAGGACCGCGACATCATCAGGAATGCAAGAGAGTGACGAAAAAAAAAAAAACCTCATCATCACAAGACCCTGAGCGTGAACGTCGAGGTGTGACAATACTCTATTCTTCTCTGTCTCGGTTTTTTTTTTTGTCTTCTCTATTTGATTTCAGTGCATCGGAGGCGAACAACGAGGTGTTCAAAGGAATGTACTCTCCCGTGCCACACGCTTCACACGGAACGGGAAGATTGCAAAGGAGGAAAGAAATAATTGGGGTTACCTCGGGGAAACCTCTGAAATGAATGGAGATCCGGGAGACCCAAATTAATTTCAATATGTTTTTTCACCAATGAACAGGCACCAAAAAATAAATATATATATATATGATGTAGCGTGTGCGAATTGTAAATTCGAGCACATTAGCAAGGAATAACTGAGCCATCAGTCCTCCACTGTCTCTCAGGGAGGATCGGTGTTCTTACACCATGGAAGCTTGACATAGAGCAAAGGCAAAATAATCCAAAAATGAGATTGGGCATTAACCAAACAAAAGTTCTGAATACGACCCGCTTCCCTACTTATCTATCTGAGGTGGTGGGCATGTTATGACATGTTAAGATAACTGACACCCTGGTTCTGAGTTCAATTAATCTGCAACCTGTTTAACCTGTTTAACCTGTTTAACAAGCGTGTTCTGTTCGGGGGACAGGGGGACCGGGGCTCCTTATTGCCAAAAGGTGGGAAAATTATCCACCACGGTCCCCCCCATGGCAGGTTGTCGCATTTGAGGGTCGTCAATCATTGGCCTGAGCGTTTCATGGAATTCAGCTGACGAATCAACAACCACCGCGAGGGGAGTCGTCTGTCAGTTTGCATCTTCGTTGCATCATTTCCTCTCCAACCCTGACTCTCACCAATCCACCCACACACACACACACACACACACACACACCCCTTGCACTTATGATTCTCTCTCCTTTTCCAAAATGCCCTTGTCCTGTCTGCCCCTTCGTTTCCCATCTCACCACCGTCGCCCCGAAGGCCAAAGGAAAGTGTGATCCACTGGTCAATCTCACCACCGTTCCTCCGAAGGCCAAAGGGAAGTGCGATCCAGTGGTCAATCTCACCACCATCCCACAGAGAGCTAACGGGAAGTGCGATCCCGTGGTCAATCTCACCACCATCCCACAGAGAGCTAACGCGAAGTGTGATCCCGTGGTCAATCTCACCACCATCCCACAGAGAGCTAAAGGGAAGTGCGATCCGGTGGTCATTCAGCACCTGAATGGAGGATCTCTAATCCGATGCGTCCAGCTCCACGTCAACAGAAGCTTTCAGAGGATGGATTTATGAGCAAATGCGTATGCCTAAGTATGTCCTGCAGTGTGTGACCACCTATGTGTTCTTTTTCATTGTTTCCTGTTGTCCCGCAAATGTAATTATTTCTTCCAAAAAAATAAATAAATAAATAAAATAACCCTCATCACAGCATGCTCAAATCATTTATCATGTTTTTGGGAAAATAAAACTTTTTTGGGAGCAGGTATCACAGTATGCGGTCTCTTTTCCCTTTTTTTAAGGATAGATTAACACAATTCATCTCACCTGTGTAATACCTGTGTAAACATTCACAAAGGCTTAGCAACCTTGGATGTGAGAGCGTGACGCTGACCGCTTTCAGCCTTGCTTGTGACGGCGGACACAGCGCTTTGGTTTACATGGACCCTCTCTCATGTGTGAGTCAGGGATGAATGAAGATGCTGCCGGGGGGCCCGATGACCACTGCGATTACCCCCATCCACTAGCTGGAGAGGGACACCAGAATTCCCAGGTGGAGGCGGCACAGAGATGGGCCATTGCTTAGCAACCACGGTCAGGGACACGCTCTCTCTAATTGGATTAATCAGAGGGTGGCGTTAGCGTCGACCGCCGCCCCGGAGGAAACGACAGGCCTTTAATCTCCTGTGACTGCATGTGGACCGACAGCTCTGATTCAAGCAAGCGGGGCATTCCAGCCCTATTGAACTGCTGGCGAAGGCTGACAGGTGTATGTTGTCCTGAGACTTGTGCTACCCTAGGGCCACGCTATTGCAGGCAATGAAGGACCACTGGTCTCAGCATCAGTATCAGCTGCAGGTTTTGGGATGTGTGGTTGCTATCCCATTGCTTCTAGTGGAGGTTGGGGGTGTGCCATATCCTCCCTCTTTAATAAAATATATTTACATACCACCAGTTGCCTACAATGTCAGAGGATGATAAAGTTAGCATACACTTGTTTTGTGCATCAGCAGTCATCTATCTGACCAGGAGTGGCGCTAGAGAGCAACAAGAATAACAAATGTAATTGGCTTACTGCCTATCATACCTCGGTGAGGCTGAGCCAATTATTGCCTTGCCAATACAAGCTTCTGGCCAATGGGAGAACCCCGTGTAGGTTGCCCCCGCCCCTTTTGAATGCATCCAATGGGGCTGTTTTACCCAGTCGATTACTCCAATTAAGCACATCAGTGCCGGGGCGTGCCAAAAACAAGTGTAGACCGCAGCCCTACAGTCTCGAGGCGCAGCACTTTTGAGCTCTCTGTCCTTCTCCAGCACACACTGGGGAGGGGAGGGGGGGTTCACATTCTGCACATGGTAGAGGATAGAGGAGGGGAAATAAGGGGAGGAGACATATGTGGGGGTGGGCTTTCAGCTTGGAGGACACGCAAAATGAACTCCAGGTTGAACGTGTGGATCTGTTGTGAATCCCAGTTTTTTTTTTTTTTTTTTTTTTTTGACAAGATGAGAGAAAGAGAGCTTTGCAGCAGTTGATTGTGAGGTAGTTAAAATTCAAGGATGTATCCTGCCAGGATCCAATTTGCATTATCAGTATTTCAGCAATAATGAGGCGCTCGGTTTCAGCTCTTAATTGGATTGCTTCTCCATGGTCCCTTATTGATATTTTTAAGCTGTAGTTCATTATGATAAGTAATGAGAAGATTATTGACCAGCAGTATCCAACTGCAAACTCCATCTGTGATCTGAGGCAGCCCTGTCAGTTACGGGCCCCAAAGGTGGAGGAAGGCAGAGAGACTGATGGGAACTGTGAGTCCTCCAGCGTGGCATTACTTATTGCACATAAACACATTGAACAATAATGTGATCCTCACCCCCACCCCCCACCCTCCACCCCCCAAACGCTCCAGCAGAAAACAGTTGGAAAACTGACCTTAAAGGGTTTGCCTTTGTCCCCTACTGTTTCACCTTTCCGGAGTTAAAATAACAACCCCCCCCCCCCCGCCCTCCGCCTCATGACCGTATCGTGTCCCATCTTGCAGGTCTGGAGTGTCTCCATCGTCATGTTTTACATAAACACTCAGAGCAAAGTTCAGCCGAAGAGTCAAGGCTAAGTCAAACGGCCCAGGCCCTCAGAGAATACGAAGGCATATATAATTCATACGCGGCGGTTTGAGGTTTTAAAGATTCAGGGAAGGAGCGTCCGTCTCATCCCTCTCCCATGTTCCCTGACAGGACTGTGTCTGCCATTCATAAAGCAGGAGCAAAAACGTACTCATGTCTCCCCGGCACGAGTGAGGTGGATGTTCGGCGGACTCTCAGAACTCGGGACAACAGGAGGAAGAAAAGTCCTGCTGACACCCCCTAAATATTGGGATGAAATAAAAATGAAATAAAAAAATTGCTCTTGATAGAACAAGCAAAGTCATGCTATGCCTACCTGTGTCCTTATCCTGCCTCTGTACCTGAGGGATAATGCAGCCCACCTGTGTGAGCAGGTAAACACAATTTTCCCTTTTAAACCATGACACCAAAAAAGACTCCTTTAGTTATAGCAGGTGTGAGAGAAACATGTAAACCAATTAAGGGATTTGAATGAAGCTTTTGGAAGAAGCACTTTAGATGTCACTATAAAAGGCGATTTCACTCCCACTCTCCCTCTGGCAGGTAGAGGGGTAGGGAATAGGAGGGAAAAAGATAATTACCACTATTCTTTATTTAATTCCTGTAAAATATTTGCTAAAAATGGGCAAACTAATAAATAATTCCCTCACACATAAGGAGATACGGTTAACAGCTTCAGGAAGCAATGCGTCACATGACCTGAAGGGCCAATAAAACTTTATTCAGTAATAATTACGGTATAAATCATCCTGAGCTAAGAGGTACTCTGCAGCTTTGAGGGAACTAATAAATTACTCAGTACTTCTGTGAAATGAACATGTTAAACTTAGAGCTTCACCTATTAAAAAGCAGTTTTCTAATGAAAGAAGAAAGTCTGAATATGGATGTTATTGTGGTAGAAAGTATTTTTTCATGTTTTTCATGCAAGCATGAACAGATCAGGACACTTGCTGGATCAGTCAAGTGAATCCTTTAAACCGCCGCTGAAATTCAGATTTACAAGAGGCAAGACAAGTTACAAAATTAAGATTTAATGTTGAATATTTCCTGGTTAAAATACATTCTGTTATTCATCGGTAAAGATGAATATCCTTCGTGACCAAACAAATTGTCAGGTTTGTTTATGTTTTCAGCGCGGTCTCTTTGAGATGTTTTGCTTGTATCGGGGTACGGTTTCCTCCACTCCACATCTCCAGCAATGCCAGACTGAAGAACTGTCGTCCTTCCCAAAGACAAATGATGGAAAGTGTCCCAGTTTAGACAAAAAATAACTTAGCTATCAATGACAGCTTTCATTCAGTTCTCTCTCATCCATAAAACAAAAGAAATTACATTTAAGCTTCCAAAACTATGCACGGCAAGACTTAACATACCTCCAGAGAGTGAGAACTTTACAAGAAACCTAAGGACGAAGGTTTGATTAAACATTCTTTTGTAGATTTTTTTTTTTAGTTTGCTGTGATAAAAAATTTCCTCTCAATTGATAACAAGGCGGTACACTGGAGTTCCAAGCCTCCACAATGTGTTGTTTGTTGAAATTTCTGAATGTGGCTCATTTATACTCAGTTTTAATTAAAAAAGATTATAAAGGGATTCATGAACAGATACTCCGTCCCGACCACCTCCATCTGTGATTTGCTTAATGGCAGCATTTGGAGCCGATCGCAGGAGTTCGCAGATGGGGAATATGGTAGATTGGAAACACTAGAAAAACATTTTCCTCCAGCAAACTACTCAGTACTGTGATGGCTTCCAATTAGCATGGTGACATGTGACGCACCCCATCGTTTATGTGTACAGTCTGACTCAACCTGGGGAGGCAGGAGGGGGTGGGGGTTGGTGGAGTGGGGGGGGGGGGTTTTCTTTGGTGGGGTGGGAGGAGGGTTTGGGTATTTTCTGAACATGCAAAAGAAAAGGTCATTTACAAGTTTCCTATTTTGAAACCAAAAAAATCCTGTTACTCATGTAGCTATTTTTTTTACTGTGTCTTATTATTATAGAAAGTTTTATAATGTGTGTGTGTGTGTGTGTGTGTGTGTGTGTGTCAGTGTGCATGCGTACTGTTGTATATGGCAGACAGGAAACTCAGGTAGGAGGGGTTTATGATATGCTGACAATTTTTTGGGATCTGAATCATAATTAAATTTACATTTATCTATGTACTGTGGCCTGACAGGAAGAAAGTGCTCTCTTCCACGTGTAGCACACTCTCCTTACTCAGACAGGAAGGAAGTCCTCCCTTCAACGCGTATCACGTGCTCCTTACTTCCTGTTACAGTAACGGGGCCGTTCCTGTGCTAGCTGCACTGAGCTCCAGTGATCTGAGCGTGAGAGTATTGCACATTAGGCCCACGTAGAGGAAACGATGCTACGCCAACAGCAATAAGGGGGTGAGAACTGCAAAGGAGCCGCATAAAAGACCCAAAAAAAGTCTTGTTGTGCAAGAAATGAATCCTTAAATGAATTCTTTATTCTTTATATATATATAAATATATATAAAAAACCTCAATTTGATTTCAGGCTTGACTGCGGATGGAGATGATGAAGAAATAAGTAAAGAAATTCAGGAGGATTTGAATGAAGCTGGAACAAATAAAGGGCCGCAAACAGGTGATGTAGCATTAGCGTTAGCGTAGTGTAGCGGTGATCTTTTCATTCCCAGTCCCCAGAAAGTAATCAGTCACCATGTTTCTGAATGGAATCTGTCTGTGCCTTTTTTCAGTTGTTGTGAGGAACAGATAAACACATGGGCCTGCCTGCTGGAGGCTTTTAGAGGAGAGAGAGGGATGCACACACACACACAATCATGCACATAAACACACACGCAAACTCACATGCATACTCATACACATACATATACACACACATACATATGCACACACAAAAACACATACCCGCACAAATATACTCACACACATTCACACACACTCACCCTGACACACATACCCACACATATGGAAATCCTTCAGCTCACACACACACACACACACACACACACACACACACACACATTCACATGCATGCACAGACCCATGCGAGGAGAGTGGGTTGGTTTTGTATAAAATTGTGATCCAGTGCCTTAAGGTAACCCGATGTTTTGGGTTCATATCATCCTTCCCTTGACATTGAACCAGGATTAACAGTCACAAAGGCACATCTTGTGCCAGTCATGTCCCAAATATTTACTGAACAAGCAGCCTAAATTTTATTCCAAATTATGCTCACCACATGTACCCATTTTTTTCTCACTAAATGCTAATGCCTCCTCATAAAACAAACAGGGAAGAATGACACTTCTTTTGTGGTCGTGATATATTTTTCAGGAGTACCACAAGAAAAAGCTTAGATAAAGGCAGTGAATTATGGCACAGTGCTTCATGTTTTTCATAAATTGCCCCCGCACAGTTACTGGCAGCCCAGTGATCTCCATGAATTGAATACCTCATTGTAACTGCAGTCTTTTTTTGCAGTCCAAACCTCCAAGCCAGCTCTTGCTTTTTTCTTGTGTCTTTTCTTAAATACGCCTATAAATTACACTTACGATGTTGTGCTGAAAAAGCTCCCAACACGGAGGTTTGGGGTGCTGTAATTTCAAACCGGTGCATAGCATTCCAACTTTGGAAAACAAACAAGTCTGAGTCAGAACTTCTGCTCTACTCACCCTGCACAAGAGTATAATGAGCTGTTTGTTAGAATTTGTAGGGTAAAGCATTTAAAATATCACTTTCAATGCATAATTACGAGTGTGTTTATATGAGATGACAGCCATATTTGAATATTAGATACAATTTGTGATTATGAGGATTGTGTTACAGAGGGCTGCAAACCTTGAACTTTGGGTTTTTTTTTTTTATTGATGTGACCTGATTTTAAAATCGAAAATTTTAACATTTATATTCCAGACAGTGTCAATAAACACACGGATGGTTGGCATGGCAGCTGTGACCGTTAGGAGAGTGACAGGGAGTGTGTTATGGGTGTGAAATCAGGACACTGTCTCGGAGACAAATGGCAGACATTACCTTGATCTCTTCAGGTACAGGACTCTCCCCGTCTTCCTCCTCAAGACAATTTGTCTGAGCCCAGAGAGCCTGTGCAGTGTTTAACTGCCACTTCACGACGCGCCTGTAGTTTGAGGCATGGTGATGTGACAGCTTTGACCACTGTGACTGTATGTCACGTCTGACTGCCTAGACATGGCTGTGTGAACCTCCTCCCCTCTCCCTCAGGTACGGTGTCCCGGATCAAACTCTCCGCGCCACGCTCGCTTTAATATTTCATGTATGCTTTTGTGGGTTTTTTTTTTCAAGCAACGATTTGTTTGATCATGTTCTCATTCCTTCTTACAGAAGCAATATTCTTTGAAATTAAACTTGGTTGAGGTAGTCGCTGCAGATTGGGAAATTTGCTGTCGCCCACGGTGAAGCACTGGCAGCTGTGACAGCAGGTAGCTGTCGATATATATCAGAACGGCTTGATTTTATTTACAGAGCTTTCAGTGACTGGCATAAGAATTGTTCACAAGTGACTCCCACTCCCATGCAGGAAAGTCAGCGACAGGGAAAGCATGTCTGATGTAAAGGTATATTTACATGCTAATAATTATGATTTGTTTTAATTAGGGCAGCACACACATGAACATACACATACCCACACACAAAACACCCACACATGCAAACAAGCACACGCACACACATGAACATACACATACCCACACACAAAACACCCACACATGCAAACAAGCACACGCACACACACACACTAACATGCACACACACAAACACACACACACACACACACACACACACACACACACACACACAGTCACACACACACACACACACACACACACACACACACACAGACAGTCACTCAAACACACACACACACACACACACAGCTGTCTTTGAGGAGACAGGCATTAGTATGGGGGTTGAGATCCTGTCTTGTTGGTTGTTTTCTGTGGAACTCACTTCCTCCGTGCCCTGTGGAGGTGGGCAGCTCGAGCTGGCAGAGGGCACGGATGTCAACGTTTTGATCAAAAGTCTGGGGCTTAATTTGTCTTCAGTTGAGCGGCTCTCACAAGTTTGATTCTTCACATAGCAGGTTTGTACAGAGGGGAGGCAGTGTTGGCATGTCTAAACTATCCTGGATATGAGTCCCAAATAATAATAATAATAATAATAATAATAATAATAATAATGAATAGTGAGATGAAGTATTCTCCCTTGCATATTTTGTATGTGAGTACATAGAAAACTGGAAGACAAATTTTATACTTTTCTCTATCCATTTATACCACTGGATATTCACCTACACGAGCTGAAGTGCTTTGCTCAAGGGGAAAAAGGGAACTGCCCTACTTGGGAATCGAACCTGCAGCCCTGTCATAAGCCCAGTTCCCTTATCGCTCAGCTGCAGCGCCCCCTGTGGTATGCATCAGTATGACTACATTACCTCGCATGGAGGGGAAGTGGGTAGCTGAAGATTGAATGATTGTCTTGCAGGACTTAACATCTGTTTAAAACTAAATGCTGGAAGATTAGCCCTGAACATGGCCGTCTAAATGCTGAAAGATTAACCCTGTATTATATATCTCTGCAAGGCTGTGAGTCCAGAACCAGAAAACCTTAGTCTCTTATTACTGCAGTGACGAGGGGATTTAAAGTGAAGAAAAACGTGCATAAATCTAGCCCAGCATGTAAGGATGGTAGCTAAAGTCTGTCCCAATTTGACACGCCATTTAGTTGGGGTCTTTTTACAGTCCTCCAGGGAATTGCTTTACATTAGCTTTCTCCCTTATTTAAGTCATTTTCACCGTAAGCCAATGAGAGCAGACCAGTACCCATTTCAGCTTGGGAATCCCCCTGCTTCTTTCTGCCGCTGCCTAGCCTCTGCCACCCCGTCCCCACCCTCAGCCCTGTTGTTGGGTGGAGGAGTTCCTAAGCCTGGAGTCACAAAAGCTCCTCCACTTCCTCCATCTTAATCCCCACAGCCTTTCACTGTGGCGGAACGTGCCGGAGATCTGGCACGGTGTCAGAGACATGCTGGTGACATGGAATCTGGAAGTCCGTCCTCTCGTCCGTCTCCCTGTCAGTCTGTCCGCATTTGTCAGTCTATCCATCTGTCCATGTGTCAACACTGTCTACTTAATGCATCTGTGCATAGAATGCCCTGAAGGTGGAGGTGGAATGGGGGTGGGGGTGGGGGTGGAGGTGGAGGGTGAGGGGAACCTGGGATGGATGGGGGGAAGGGAGGGGGTGTGGAATGCCATTCTGACCATGTCTGTGTAAAGGGATAAGAAACTGTTGAAGGAGTTGGGACCTGCTTGTATTTGTATTGGGAAAAAAAAAACTTTTTTTTTTAAAGAAAAAGGAATTTCTCAATGTCCAGGGCTTGTCCTTCATTTTCAAGGACACAATCCTAATTGCACAAAATGGAAGTGTCTGTCAGCCTCAGGTGAATCGGGTGCCGAGAAAATTGGGGTCTAGCCTATATTATGAAAATTACCTGTGCAAGTTCGCAGGGCCCACAGTACCGCTACCAATCCAAGAGGTGAACCAAAGGCAGTGCTGAATCAGCCCGGTACGACAGCCTATCGGCTTCTGTTTCATGCTGAGTGACAGGCGAATGGCTTGGCACAGCAGCCCCTCCCTCTTTTGAAAGGCCGTCCGTTGTGGAACCATATGAAAATTCAGGGCTCAGTGTCTCACCAGCCTCAGCGACGGCCCCATTCACTTCCTGCTGACACCTCCATTATAGCCCATGTAAGGTTGAATCCCCCTTGTATCTCTGTGCTCTTAGCGAAAATTGGATTACAGAACATGCATTTCAAATGGGCCTGTCCTGGAAACGTCTGTAGCAGCTGCAAGGAGATTTGCTGAAGGAATGAAATTTGAAATCAAATTTAGCACGCTACCGAGTATTAACAGTGCATTTGGTGTTTGTGCTGGCTTAAAAAAAAATGTGAATTATGATACAAATTTCTGCTTTGAGCTGGGATCCAACACCCACACAAGTAAGTCTGTAGTCATTTTAAGTTTGAACTTGTCATTCTATTCAGCCCATACTGCTGCACTATGAATTCAGCATACCCTTTAACCCAGAAAGTAGCTAATGAGCTAACCTTGATGAAAACGCAAAATTCCATTGCTAAGATACTGGGATTTGATTACATAGCAAGCTAGCTAGTTTACTTCAATTTCTTATAATATAATCAATGTATATTTTAAATATTCATGCCCCATGTTTTTTAAGTAAATGAGAAAAGCTAATTTCAAAGTTTTCTCCTACGACTGCAATTTATGGAAAAAGTAAGTTTTTTTCATTTTTTTTCCATCGAGTCTACAAGCCCGCTCAGGTAAACATCCTGCACAACTGAGAACCATACTGCACAAAAATGTAAGGATGTTTAAAGAGTTGAGAGATTAAAGGCCATATGCAGTGTGATGTCCATTTCTGGAGAGTGGGACACCCTGCCTATATGATCATTGTCAGAGTTATGTTAAACAGAGAAGGTCTTTTACATGGACCAATACAGAATCAAGCACAGTGTTTGTTTGCCTTGTGTATGCTTTTTTTCTGATTGGTTACTCCTCTTGTGGAGAAATATCACAGTAATCCCTGCCTCCTCCCAAACCCCATTCTCTTTCTCAGCAAAATACCCTCCTCGTAATCTCTTCAGAGAGGACCCAAACCCCCCCCCCCCCCCCCCCCCCCAACCCCCGGCTTCTGTTCCTGAAATAGGCACGCTAAGATCTGTCTTTGACTGTGACATGTTACGGAAATCAATTACAGTGTTTCACAGGTGGACTCGGTGCAAGATTCACGCTGGCGAGATCCGTAGAGAGACGACACAAATTAACCAGGTGGCGCCTGCTCTCCCCCCACCCCTCCTCCCCCCCCCCTTTTCTCCGTGGCGTTCACATTCCGCTGTGTTTTAATTAATCTGCCTGTTTCTAGCCCTCCTTTCCAGAGCCCCAACACCGTTGCCGTGCCGACCGGCCTACTTCACAAGCGTGAGAGGCCGAAGAGTAATGAGGACAGCACAGGGTTACAGAACTCCGTCCCTTCTTTCCTGTCCTGTCCACAATGTGAAAGGAGAAAGGACAACCTCTTCATCGTGAATTTTTCTTTTTTTTAGCTGGTGAAACTCCTTTTGGAGAATTGACCATTGGGGCGACCCGATATTTCAGAGGGCTGGCTCCAAAAGCAACACGAAGCACGTCTGCTGCCATCCTGAAGTTATAGAGTCCTAATGATAGTCTTTCCCTGTCCACATCTTATGGGTAATATATGGGAAGGGGAACCTAGATGTGACCCACTGACGCATGCACAGACACAAGCTTTGGGTCTGCAGGAGCACGGCAGGCTGCCGTGATTTATATGATAATATGATTCTATGGATTTATGAATAAATGCATGCTGTCTGAGATTAAAATGGAGATAAATATGGCATTCCGCTTTGCATGTCCCCGAAGCAATTAAAAAATATTTTCAGAGTCCTTTCAAGACAGTGCAGTGGACTGTCAACAGATGTACTGTGATGGCACACACCTGTGTGTGTGTGTGAGTGTGTGTGTGTGTGTGTGTGTGTGTGTGTGTGTGTGTGTGTGTGTGTGTGTGTGTGTGTGTGGGATCTGTCTGCACTTGGGCCCAACAACTAACAGAATAAGCCCCGGTCCCTTTGACTGTACACATAACAACTCAAAAGCATTGATATAGTAAAAAAATATGAATAGTCATATTTCATAATAGTGGTCATATTCAAAGATGAGGTTATGAAACAAACATATGCATATCGCACCTGGTTGTGTGTTACAGTGCATCTCTTTGTTGCCGATCATATTTAAATTGGCATTTTAGTGAGAATAAGACACTTCAGATTTTAAGACTCCTGCTCCTGTCTTTATGCCAGTACAGTGCTGAAAACGTCACCCCTGGTTTCCAGGTGAATATTTTAAGAGACACTCAAACTTGCCTTTTTCTTTTAGCTTCAGCACACCTGCTTCATGGGGAGGGAACGGTGGAAAAATAAGACATAAGCATTAAAATGTAACATCTGAGACATTTTTTTTTTAGATAATTTTTCCTGACATTTATATTGCTTTAAAAATGTGGTTGTAAGCTATAATTACACTCACAATGTAATTTAACATATAAAAACTCCAGACAAGTATCAGCCAGGAGAGGTGTTTCATTATTAATTATCAATAATAATTACTAATTATATAGCAATCATAATTATCTATGCTAATCAAAAGCCCAGCGGGTTATGGATATGGCCCAATAACAATCCTTCTCCATAGACATGCTAACGGCTCATTGCCTTTAATCTCCTGGTGATGGTAGTTTCAGCAGAGCTTTCACCAGGCAAACTTCTGGGTCATCACAGATTCTCTCCATGGACAGGAAGTGCAAACCTTATTTTTAAAAGGTCTCTCGTCCATGCCCTCTCTGTGGGTTAAACTATCTCTGCTCTTCTGTGGATGACAGAAAATGTTTCTATAAGATTCCATTCAGATTCTGCTCTGGCTGAGGGATAGCATTAAGGTGAGAATGTTTCAGAAACAGCCTCTCTAGGAGCATTTTGCTTGCTTGTACAAAGTTACAAAAACACATCCCTTCCCAGAAACACCCAAAATGAGTCTGGCTGGCACTTTTTTTTGTTCTGATTTTTTCGAGGATGTCCTTTTGTCTGCTACCTCTTTTCCTTAAGTCACAAAAAATACAGCAGAGCAAAAACACAACAAAAATGTCATATTACTATGTATAAGACACTTCAGAAAATGCCTCTTCTTCTACCCTTTCTTGTTTCTAGCTCTTTACCACCAAGATTATTTTTCTTAATTCAATATTATATTTCTTGTTCTTATCCCACTGGCAGGTAAATTTGCGTATTGTATGAAATACTGCAAATATCTCAAATACTGTATGTTTGTTAATTTTTGTAATTTAAGCGGTGAACTCAAACTGAAAAGGTCTTCTGCCTCTCGTTTCTCTGGCCAGGTATTTGTGTCGTTTTTGTCCCTGCCTGTATCTCTCCATCCTAAGTACTTGTCTGCTCTTGCCATCGAGAGCACTTTGCCGTTCCAGTTCATCTCCCTATCTGATTACCCTTTTAATCGCAATCGTCCACATTCCACTTTGATGCACTTTGGTGCCTTCCCTCCCTCCCCTCCCCACGCCCCACCCCCCCCAGAAACCACCTCAACACCCCCCACCCCCCACCCCCCACCACCCACCACCCACCACCAAGCACCACAGTATAAAATGACAGTCAGACCATGTTGGCATGCTGTATTTCCACTGCCGCTAATGTCCTTCAGCACACACACACACACAAACACACACACACACACAAAAAAAAAGAGCAGATTAAAAGCGAATCAATTAGGCAGACGCATGCATTTTCACAGGGATTTTAATAACTTTGAAGGATGGCATCAGGCCTTCCGCTCCTTTCATTCCAAACCTTTTCCCGAAGTTTACCCTGCTCCGTCGCAAGCGGTCTTTAATTCGACTGTCAACTGGAGGCATCAATTTACACTCCTGATTGTCAGATTGATAGATTTACTGTCACAGACATTTGAGGGCAATCAGCCGCTGATACCGGAGCGCGGTGGTTTGCCAAGGGGAGAGGGCCGTCTGGGGAATTTCAGCCCAATGAACAGCCAGTATAAAATGACTTCCTTAAAGAGAGACAGCTTTACATTGTCTGAGAGGGGATCAAGCGCTGTACAAAAGCAGCAGTAATGAGAGCACTTACGCTGATAAGATCTTTACAGATTAAATCATATTCTGTCAGCACTTCTTTTATTGTTTAACTTTGTCTTTCCAGAAAAAAATATATAACAATAAAATATATAACCCTCAGACTACAGACATTCCCTCAAGCTACAATCAAGGAAAGCCGTAAGTGTTGGATTTGGAAAAAAAATATTATATACAGTATGTTGCTTAAGAAGCCAAGCATGCATGGTGCACTCAATGCACTTCTGTACTGATAAAAACAATGTGATATAAAATAACTGTGATATAAAATTGAATATCCATATGATCTTAATTTGTTATTTGAAGTGCAAATAACTTTCAATGCCACCAAGAGATATATGAGGTAGTGAAAAGTAAGAATGATAAAAATAAGAAAGAGAGGTACCTTTTAATAAAATGATTGTTACCCAACAGAGTGAGGCAGGTGCTTTTGAGAACTCTTCACCTCCTTCTGCTGTCACTTTGTGTCCTGCAGTAACCAAGTACAGCAATGATCGCCACGGTGATCGCTGAGACGGCAACGCAGTAGTTATGGGCTACAGTGACACTCACACTGAAAGACAGAGGCTTGTTTTTCAGGTTGCCACGGGGATAATTATAGCAGAAGCATCAGATGTTGTCTCACTGAAGGGCTCTGAAGTTAATTGCAGTTGAAAGAAAACACAACAGCTTCCATCAGCACCATGTCACGGTTTGAGTCTCCAAACGTCTCACCGTTTCTGCAGCAGCTAACTGCACGCACAGTAAAATGCTGCACAAATAAAGAGCCACATTGCTGTAATGAAACGTCTGCTTTCAACCCTGTATAAAAGGGACATGGAAGACTAACAATGCATTTGATGGTTTGTAAAAAAAAAAAGAAAAATAGATAAAAACAAGATACTTAAAGTGTCATAAAAAAACCTTGTACCTCCAAAAAGACATTCTTTGGTAAGTAAGACAAATGTTTGATTATGACATTACATTACATTGAAGCTGAAGTAATACTTTTTAAAAATAATTTTTAGCAGTCACAGAGTCCTGAAACAGTGAGAGTTCTGCTGGTGAGCACTCAAAAATGGAGTTACAGTATCCTCAATATTCTACTTTGTAAGTCTAAAGAAATATTTTTTCAAAATAGTGTTTGCTGGAACCTCGGCATTCTTAATATGGTATGTTTCCAATCAAAGGTAATCCCATAATTGAAACTGTAAAACTCATAATTAAGGCTCTGGTTTTTATGACATGACCATTGGTCCAACAGCCGCTCAGAAGCTGTGCGCTCATTAATAATGCGTTGCGGTGTGAGTATATACATGTCCTTAACTCATTTGAACATGAAGCGAGTATGGATTTTCAATGATTTGCAGCCTGGAGCCTGGGAATGATGAACGTCTGACAGCAGCGATTGACGAAGCGGAGGGAATACTGCTGATCAGGGCTCGAATGCGAGGGGGATCGATGGGGAACACACACATAAAGCAGCGCGCGCCCCTGAAAGATGTGCTCCCGTGGAAAACACTGCATGCTTGCTGACGCACAGGGCCGGGGCCTCAGGAGCAATCACAAGGCCTGCAAGACTTGAATAGCAACAAACTCGCACAGATTGCGATCTGAAGGGAATTGAAGCAATCTGGTCCTGTCTGAGCTGTCAGACATTTTCAAACCTCCGCGTAAAACGATCAATGCCCCGGATAGCAGTCACAAAGGCAGTCATGGTGCTTTCTCCACACACACACGCACTCACACACACTCACGCGAACACAGACACGCGCACACAAACACACTCTCACACGCACGCACATGTACATACACTTATACACACACACGCACTCACACACACTCACACAAACACAGACACGCGCACGCACATGTACATACACTTATACACACACACGCACACACACACTCACACAAACACAGACACGCACACACACACACACACTCTCACATGCACGCACATGTACATACACTTATACACACACACACACACAGACACACAAATACACACGCAGAAACACACCCACATGTATGAACACACATCACACACACATACGCACACACGTATGAACACACACTCTCTCACACACACACACACACACACTAATACACACACTCAGAAACACACCCACATGTATGAACGCACATCACACACACATACGCACACACACACACACACGTTTGAACACACATCATACACACACACACACATACACGCATAAACACACACACACTCCGTAGCCCTTCCAGGGAGAGCTGATATCTGTGTTAGCTGTTAGCCGTGGCTTCATTCATGGGCCCGGAGGCTGGGAGAACAAATCGTGACCGAACACACCATAATGCCTTGTACAGTCAGCACAATGAACCCAGCTTTCCCCCGCAAACAAAGCCGCTTATCTGCCGCCTTTAGGCATCGCTAGAGCGAGGCCGGCACTGTTCCGTTCAGCTCTCCTGTCTTTCCTCTCCTTCCTTCTGTTTTATCCCGGAGTGGAGGGGTGAGAAAGAACATCCTCACGATAAACAAATCTGTCCTCAGCTCTCAGTGGCCTGGGTAGAGTCAGGCCTGGCTGATACAGACAGAATGCAGCAGTCCATGGGAAACGCTCACCACACAGGCCTTCCCATGCCAGACAGAGGGAGGGTGGGAATCCTCCACGGATCATTGGTATGGTATCCAATAAAATAGAAGATATCCAATAAATCTATCCTGTAATGTAAAGACAGTTTTGATTGTATTGTACATACCCTTGAAGAGAACTGAACTACCTGGGCAGGTAACTAAAATGGTAGAAAATGAAGTTAAATGGGGCAAACCAAGCATTTAGTGATATAGGACATAAACAGCATGTACATGACTGGACATCAGCACAGTGCATCAGAAGACCAGGAACTACAGATCTCATTAAGGAACTACAGATCCCATGATACCCCAAGGAAGATTAGAGTACAAAAGCACGCAGGAAACAAAACCGGCCAATGGAGCACTAACTCCCGCAATACCCTCCTGCAAAGAGGATTAACAAAACCTGCCTCTGTTCTGTCCCTCACTCAGGAAAGACCAGAGGAGGATTCAGCTGACGGAACTCAGTGTGCGTCAGAGCGAGGCAGTGGAAAGTGGAGGTCCTGCTGTGTATTAGTTCCACTCAAGCACTAAAGCAGATGATTATCATTAGCACAGCTCTTCAGCCAGGTAGGGGAGCTAATTATCGAGATCAAATTACAGTTATCTAAAGCGCTCTGGAATGCATCTCAATGGACACCTTTCGGAACAACCCATTTTATATAGTCTGAACACAATTAGCATAACGCTATCATTGGTCAATTGTACCACTGCCAGGTGCGTCACTGTGCCATGGACAACTGTACACCACTGGTGGTGAAACGTTTTATGAAGCAGACTAGAAAACCAATTGGAGAGATTTAATTGGTTGTTCTGAGTGATTTAGCTGAGCGGTTAACAAGCTCTATCACCTTTATAATAACCCCTTATGTGTCACATGATCATGAACACGGCCAAGGCAGCAGGTCACATGGAACACGTGGAACCCCTGGCCTTGTTGAAATGCCATCACATTTATTCTGCTGCCCCCACAGTTCAGCCCAGCTTGTTAGCATTGCGCTGCTAATTTTATGCTGTAATTGACATCCAGGCTAACGACTTGACGCTGTAAGCTCTGCAGAGCTGTCACTCAGACTTGGGGGAGGGGCTCAGTCATGCTCTCAGCTGGCTCCCTGTTCTCAAGGTGTTCACCTTGTAGCTCACATTGTCATCAGTAAGAACCGGACTACGCAATCCCGCCACGGAGACAACAGCGGGAGTTAATTCATCCGTCACTTTCGTCCATGTGCGGTGGGGCGATGTTGCCATTCCGATTTTTTTTTCAATATCTCATGAGAAACAAAGAAATGAACAAAAGCTTCAGGAGAAATATGTTCTAACTGCCCACAATGAAAAGGGCAAAGTCCAATAAGGCTTATTCAGAGAGACTTACTGTCCTATAGACCATGCTAACTGTCTGAATGGCTGGCCTTGCACTTCCCCTCCAAAAACATTTTGTCCAACGTCACCTTACATAACTTTTCCTGACGTCACAAAGAGGCGGAACTTTAGTGATGATCATTGATAATGACCATTTGGTTTGCTTGCTTTTATATAGAGCAGATGCAGGGTGAATCAGACGAGCGGCATCGCGGTCAGAAAGGTTTCCTTGGAACTAAGAAGGGGTTGCAGGTTTGAGTCTCAGGTGGAGCGCAGCCATTGTACTGTTGAGCAAGGTCATTTGCTAAAGACATACAGCTGTATAAACAGGTTGTATGAAGGGAAAACATAACACCTCTGTAAGCTGCTGTGGGTAAGAATATCAGTTAAATAAACAGGTTGTCTAAAGCGAAAACATAACACCTCTGTAAGTTGCTGTGGGTAAGAATGTCAGTTAAATACCTACATGTATGCTACTCGGGTTTTAGAATTAAATGGAATAACATTTTTTTTTTCTCACAGGAAAATTCAGGTGAAATAGCCAGCATACAAGAAATAATTTACATACATAAATTTCATACATAAATAATTTACATAAACTACAATACGGGACAAAATTATGATATTTACTAAATATATATTCTATATGTGCTGTGACATATATGATAATCCTTATGTTGGCATATGAACGTGTTTTGACAACAAAAGCACAACAAGAGCAAACGACATCAGCAGCAGCTTGTTGTGGGTAATCCACTTTGCTGCAGTGTGTATTTGCTGGAAGAGCGCACAGGTGCTCCAGGTGTGTGGCTACTCTAGCGGAGGAGGCCTTGAGCACGTGTGGAGCCGTTCCTCTGGGGGCCACTGCATGCAGACCAAGGGCGGGGTCCAGCGTCAATCAGCCGCTGTCAACTGTGCATGGAGGGATAGCATCTTTACACTTCTCATGAAAAACTGCTGAAGCCGAGCAGCCACACCACCCTGTACCCTTCTACTGTCACACTGCTGAAGCTAAGCAGCCACACCACCCTGTACCCTTCTACTGTCACACTGCTGAAGCTAAGCAGCCACACCACCCTGTACCCTTCTACTGTCACACTGCTGAAGCTAAGCAGCCACACCACCCTGTACCCTTCTACTGTCACACTGCTGAAGCTAAGCAGCCATACCACCCTGTACCCTTCTACTGTCACACTGCTGAAGCTAAGCAGCCACACCACCCTGTACCCTTCTACTGTCACTCTGCTGAAGCTAAGCAGCCACACCACCCTGCACCCTTCTACTGTCACACTGCTGAAGCTAAGCAGCCACACCATCCTGTACCCTTCTACTGTCACACTGCTAAATAAGCATACCACCCTGTACCCTTCTACTGTCACACTGCTAAATAAGCATACCACCCTGTACCCTTCTTCTGCCACACTGCTGAAACTAAACAAGCATACCACTCTGTATCCATCTCTCTGAAACCTTCTACACAATCTCCTGCAGAATAGTTACAGACTAAAATGCCTCTGCATCAATCTACAAGTTTATCGAAGTATTTTAAGGCCATAAAATGCTGCCTGAATATATGCAGAAGCGGCAGGTTCCACTGATGGCAGATCGGCTGGGCTAATGCACCCCAGTCAAGGCAAATGCCTGGAAAATGCCTCTAATGCATATTCTTCATAGGATGCCATTCAATGGGGCTTTTACATTGAGCTACACCGATGGGCGATTGACTTAATCTAATGGCAGCATTTGGCAGGATACCTCGACCACTGGGTTCCAGTGCATTATACACTTAGAGAAAGAGAGGGGAGACAAAGAGAGAGAGAGAGAAGGAGTGGGGGAATAAGAAAGAGGCAGGGAGAGAGAAAGCAAGGGAGAGATACAGAGGGAGAGAGACAGAGAGAGAGAGAGAGAGAGAGAGATCAAGGGAGACAAAGAGTTGGAGAGAGTGAGGCAGCAAGCAGAGAGAAAGCTGGCGAATGAGCAGAGAGAGAGAGAGAGAGAGAGAGAATATGGAATAAGAGAAGGGTAGAGATGGAAATTCACAGCATGCTATATCATCTTACCCAAGAACAAGCCTGCATTCAGATCCCCCGACTGTTTCTCCTCCCCCCCCCAACATTCTCAGTAATCAATTTTGCTAAAAGGGGCCTGCTGCATCTTTAATGGCGCTGCAGTCCTGCACGGGGAGAGGCTTCTG